>CM040406.1:67061544-67066544 GCA_022702515.1 Ilyophis sp. 1 JC-2022 | reverse complement strand
TGGTGCTTGTTTGTCTCACGACATTGCATTCGAGCCAGGTATAGTCAGGTTTAGCGACCTCCTGATATTAAACTCTGTTTATGTTCAGGGGGGACTTGCTATAGCTACTTAATCGGGTATAGGATTGTTTTCCGCCTGGTAGCGTTTGGTGCTATCTATTTTGTACTTTGCTGTTCTCTCGGAGACAGTTTTTCTTTGTACTTTTGTTTTGGTTTTACACTCTACCGGCTTTGAGCTACGGTAGCCGAGAGTGTTCTTTTGTTTTACTAAGTTTCCCGTTTTTAGCTCATTACGTGAGCTCGGGAGATTTAGTTGGCATTCTACTAGTTTTAGTAGTTCGCCCGTTTTAGTGGGTTGATTTTCGTTTTGGCTGTTAACCTTAAGGAATTAGGTTCTCACGGTTGTGAGCTGACTTGTTCTGATCTCCCCACCTTTTCGTTTGAATCTATGAACTATCCATAAACCCATTACAGCTTCAAGAACATGCAGTTACCACATCACTCGATACAGATCAATTATCAACATGCTTTAATAATATGCATTTACAGCATATGCTATGCAGATCACTTATGCACTATACATGGTTCAAGAATAGATATTTACCTAAATGTTTTATTAATTCATTACAATGAAGTCATAACCTATTTATATATTATTGTATAGTTCCTTAATATGTGGACCAAAACATACACAGTACCATTGTTAATTGAAACCATGTTTTTTTAAATAAAATTTTTGTGTATGTATGCGTGCTGTGTGTGTGTGTGTGTGTGTGTGTGTGTGTGTGTGTTTATGTTTTTTCTATGGAACAAGGTATAGTCAAAGTAATTCTGCAATGCAATCATTCTTAGAAATATTGACCTATGACCTTATCAGCAAATAGCATGCGGATTTGATGAGGAGGCTATGGATCAGAAGGGGGAAGAGTTACCATTATGAATCGGCATTTAGAGCCGATAACCCCTTAATCTCCCCAGTCTGTTTGCGCTGGCGGGGCGAGAGGGCATGGGGGTGGCTTGGGGAGTTATTTAGGAGATTTATAGCAGGTGGGAGGATGGGGGTAAGAGGTTGGGGTGCAGGTAAGGCTCTCTGGCTTACATGGACTGAAATAGAAAGGCTTTTTGCCAAGGTTTCACATCACTGAGAATTTGTATTATGTTTGTTGGTTCAAGGTTATCGTTCCTAAGCTTACTAGCGTACCTTACACTACATGGCCAAAAGTATTTGGACACCCCTTAGTCTGGGGCTGTTTTTCATGGTTCGGGCTAGGCCCCTTAGTTTCAGTGAAAGTAAATCTTAACGCTACAGCATACAATGACATTCTAGACGATTCGCGGCTTCCAATGTTGTGGCAACGGTTTTGGGAAGGCCTTTTCCTGTGTCAGAATGACAATGCCCCCGTGCACAAAGCGAGATCCAGACAGAAATGGTTTTGCGAGATCAGAGAGGAAGAACTTGACCGGCCAGCACAGAGCCTTGACTTCAACCCCATCGAACACCTTTGGGATCGATTGGAAAGCCGACTGCGAGCCACGCCTAATCACCGTCCCACAAGAGTGGAGGCTGTTAAAGCAGCAGCCGTATATCAGTGCCCATGATTTTGGAATGAGATGCTGGGTGAGCAGGTGTCCTTACACCTGGCCATGTAGTGTATAATGACTGGTTTGGGAATGTTTTTAGCCAAGTCTGGCACTGTTACCTATATCACTTAGATGGATGCGCTTGTATCATCGCTTGTATCTCTCTGGATAGGATTTCACAGTCTCTAGTGTGTTAATTAATTATTATATTTTTATAAGGTAAGGTAATTCCCGGGATGATCATGCTGGAAACTGTAAGTTGGACAGAGGCAATGGGAATGTTTCTCTTCCGTCTTTCTCTCCAGTCCCCGGACGCTAGTTACTGAAACACTAAAACTCAGGTCTCTGTTTCTCCGGAGGGGAATATTCAGTTTGGAGAAGCAAATTTCATTTTTGCCTTAAAAAAAGAAGCAAATTTACTGAATTATAACTAAAATTTTTGGTTGAGTTTTTTACTGGAATAATAAGCTGTGCTTAAAAGATTTTGTATCCAATGGGGGAAAATTTGTGAAACGACCAAAAAGTGTTTCTCCAGCTCTGTTTTTGTGTGTTTATCCGCATCCAGATGAGTACATAACTGTGTTTTATTGCTGTTGTGTATATTTTAGTGCATCTCCTGCCTGACCCCACTGAGTCTCTTAAGACGGAACTAATAAATCCACTGTTTTCTGCAATAATACGGACCCTCATGTATTTTTGAGCACATATATATTCCGCCCAAAAAAACAATACAGACTATGAGAAAAATATCTATTCCACATCCCAGGTCAAACCCCCCCTCTAACCTCTCCCCTTCACTGACCCCAACCCCCTCAAAGTTGCACCCCAGGGACCATTTCCCTGGCATATGATTGGACAGCTGCCACGGAACCCCAATGCAGCAGAGATTTAATTGGCTCAGAGGCCTCATTCCAAACCTCAACTCTCCCTCCCCATTGGCCTCTTGACCCCCAGGAGTCCAGAGTTCCATGGTAATAAGAAGAAGGTGAAGAACGTGTTTTTTGAGCGAGGGGAAAGACGATGTAGAAGAGTGTCGCGCTCGTAGAACAGAGACGATCGTTCGGGCGTGGAGAAACGGCCGTAGATCAATCCCACGGGGGGGGGGGGGGGCAAAGGGGTCAGCAATTTCTCTGACTTTGTAACACCACAGACATGTTCCCATTACAAAGACAAGCGCTCACGTCGTGCTCCTCTCTTTCGCTCTCTGCTAATAATCCCCGTAATCCATCCGCAGGGAAACGGACGTGCGCTGGCCAGAATCAATGTTTCTCTTGCTTCACCGTCAGTCTGTCCGTCTGTCCATCCACCCCAGCTACAGATCGCTGTGCTTACAGGAAGAGAGGCAGACATGTTTTCTGCGTTTTCGTTGCAGCTTGGTGTCTGACGCTCAGAAACAACACTACATCGCCTGAGCCTCTCTGCCTGGTAAATATTCAGCAGACGAAAAATCTCACAGATGACACCACTAACAATCTCCCCTCTCCACTAAAATATTTAATAAATAAAAACATCCGGCCATTACATCACCCCCCCTCCTCATTTTACGGCGATAACAGAGGGTTTTAAGTTAAAATGCCCTGTCTTTCTGTACAAAACTTACAGTCAAGCGCTTGTGTGAGTGTATGTGTGAAAGAAAGAGTGCATGTGTGTGTATGCCTATGTGTTTTTATGTATACGCTTATGTGTGTGTGTGTGTATAAATACCTATGTGTGTTTATGTATACGCTTATGTTTGTATGTCTATGTGTAAATGTGTGTTTGCATACGCTTATGTGTATGTGTGTGTGTATGCGTATGTGTGTGCGTGTGACTTGTGGTGGGTACAGAGGTCCAAATGGACAGGAAGTGAACTTGTACTCAACCACTGCCACTTAGTCCATGGTGAGAATAGCCAGACCATAGAAGAAGAAGAAGAAGAAGAAGAAGTTTTTTCGTTAAATATCTTCAGCACACACCTCTGAGCAGGGGGGGGTTACATTAGTTTTGGGAAAACATGTTTGGACGTGGGACACCCTGGACCTTGTGTTTATTAAATAGTCCCAGACATGGCCAGTTGTATTGGGGCCACCTTGGTGAAAAGGGGTGTTGATTTAGGAGTGTTTTTCTATGTGGGATCTGGTGCCGCTGTGAAGTTGATGATTCTTAAACATACAGTAGAGGGGGAGGTTTTTGGGTTTTTTCCCTGCTGGCTCGTAGAAAATGTGGGAGCCTCACGAGACGGAACATTCCGGCGAAAATAACCCCAGAAGAAAATGTGCATCCTCCCCTCACTACTTAAATGTCAAACAGTCATCTGAAGATTCCGAGGCTCTGCTGATTCCTCGAGTGAATAACCGTTCAGTCAAATCTCACAGACTGCAGTCCCGTATCGCTACATTGTCTAGTTTCACGGCTTTCTCAGGACACTCTGTGTCCGCTATGTAGCGTTAAAGGAGACTCGCGTCTGCAATCACGATGGCAGGCCTAGTTTCGTTTCCCGGTCCATGAGGCCGTTTCCGGGGTCATTAGGATCCCGTGTGAATGACGAATAAACGAAAGGAGGAACATCAAGGACAACGGCCGGCGAGTGAGCAGAAAAAAAATAAGAGAAGAAGAAGGATTGCATTACCTGAGCATCGGTGTTTTTTAAAACCCATCGCTATCGCGCTCCCAGAATCTCCGCGGCTGGTTAAGAGTCTGCGCATGCGTCGAGAGGTCGTCTGGGGACTTGCCACATTAGCTAGGTGTGGCGAAGCCTAAGTCAATTAGTCTAATGTGTCAGGAGAAGAAGGAAAAAAAGAACTCCAGCAGCTGTGTGCTGTTATTAGCTCTGGGAAATATCTACTCGTCTTTCACAGATGAAACTCAAAAACTGTTAAAGAAAACAGCTACGCATGTGAAGTTTCCATCCTTTTCGCAATCAATTAGTGGTGAAAAAAGGAAAGAAAAAAAACTACTGACATCTGTCTGATCCCGTAAAGGCACCGATCTCATTTAGGGCCTGTGGTTTGGTACGCAATCTAGACAATGGCAGTGCCAAGGTTCTGACGAGGGCTGCCAGATGGCTTGTTTAGGACCGGATACGTACAGTTTTCAAATTATTTGTACAGGTCACAGGTCCAACACCCTCGGTACACGATCGGTTCCGACACCCTCAGTTTGTGACACCCCCCTGCCCAACCCCCAACATCCCCCCTCCCCGGTCCACGATCTGTTCTGACCAAACTCCCAAACTTCGCCTATGAGCATATGTGTGAGTGCAAGGTTTGAAAAAATTCTGAATCTGTCAACCCTAGTTCTGTCAAACTGATTGATCTAGCAGCTCAGTATGACCTAGCCACTGCTCAACCAGTCAGACTAGTCTGTCAAACAGAGTGACCCATCCGATTGTGCTACTGCGCTTAAAATGTATACGGCAGGAGATCGTGACATGTTATATTA
>CM040406.1:67036544-67051544 GCA_022702515.1 Ilyophis sp. 1 JC-2022 | reverse complement strand
TGATTTCGGTAAGGTGAATGTCATTTCTGGCCCGCACCAAGTTGACCACAGCCTGCTCTTGTTCATCAGTCAGGAGTCTTCCTCTGCCTCCACTATTTGGTCTAGTCGCAATTCTGTAGTAAATTACAGGAGGAACATGCCGTCATACTGTAGAACACAGTTACATAGTCACATCGCCTACTCTGTGCTACACATTGGCATGCAGTATACAGTCATTTGACAATTGAGAGTAGCCTACAGTACTGTAATGTTTACTGTGGGGCATGCTGAAGACTTACCGGTTCTCATTGCGGAAGGTTCTGATGATTGAGGCCACAGTTGATGTTCTGAGGTTTGGTTGAATCATTCTAGCTGCCTCAATCATTGTCATACCATGATTTATGACATGGTCTACAACCATTGCTCATTGGATACCCTTCGCTGTTGCTGCGGCTGCCTTAGTCCGTGACCTTGTCCTCGGCCACGTTCCCCCACACCTCTCAAACGAGGCCCACGACCAGCTCTCAGATGTGGTGCTTGTCCCCTGCCGTTCCTCCTCCACGTCTTCATCCTCTTCTCCTGCTTGACCTCTATGGTGACCACCTGCCTGCTCCATGTTACAGCATCACTATGTTGCTTTGGATACCGCTCATTTATACTCGTACCACAAGGTGAAATCAATCATCAGTAACAAATTGGTGTCAATGTATCTCGTTATCCTGAAACTTTCATGGTGTGAACATGGAATGTTGTTCCTCAGTTTCCATGAAACTATGCTTTAAGAGTTATGCAACAGTTACTTATCATTTTGAGCAGTTGTATCAATTGATAGTTAGATTATTGTAATGACATGAAAAGACAGTCATCTAAAATGTAATTTGTGCATTTTGAAATGGTAATAAAGTTGTGTCATTTTGAACTGATGATTTTAGTTCAATGAACAAATGATCTTTGGTTTAAGTGTATTCTAGCAAAGCAATTATAAAAAGTGTTAAAGTTTTTAAAAAATGTGCATTTTGATCATCGGTTGTGAGTTTTGTGTCTAGAATTTAGAAAAATGACATCAAGGTTCTGAAACTAGAGTCAAAGCGATTGGAAAAAACTGTAAACAAATGCTTATTACAAAAACAAATATTCACGAGCTTGACTTCTTCCAAGAAAGTGTTCCCAGGGGAAAGGCAGAGCCCCTGTTCATTTACAATGGGTTTGGATACTTTATTTTCGTCACATTTTCATGAAAGATTGCCTGTAAAAATTTAACAGAGCCTTGGTGATTTTATTCACGTTATGTGTGTAAAAAAATAAACATTTCACCCATCACGCTGCAATGATTGCTGTAATATATTGGTTGTTGACCACCTGTCCTATAGTCTGTTTTCTCTTTTGGTCTTCAGCCATAATGGCTCATACTTTAGCAGAGGTACTCAAATAGCTGCTTCGCTTTTTACTGCAAAGATAAAGTATTGATGGGTGTTTTTTTTCCCCCTGAGCACCAGAGGAACCGTTCTCCCACCACATCCCCACCATCCCAAAGCACCCCCTTCCCCGTATGGATGTCCGTATTGAGCCTAAAGTGAAAGATATGCATAAGCAGCAGCAACAGCAGAACTGGGATGTAGTGATAAGAAGAAGGGAGGGGGGGTTGTGAAGTTTTACAGTTGTGATGAATTGTTCCTCTGCGCCAGGCGGGGCGGGGTGGGGTGATGGGGGCCCTATTTAGGAAGGAGGGAGGGAGTGATGGAGGAGAGGGATGGAGAGAAGGATGGTTCAGAAATACACGTTTATTCGGCCCCCTTTCCCATCCCGGGCTGACACACTTCTGACCTCCAGGTCGGGTTGGGGGGGGGCACACTTTTCCAGCAGCGTGTGAATATTGGGAAGAATGTTCCTTCTGGAGTTAGGGGAGGGGGCGGCAGGTTATTGTGAAAAGACTGGAGGGAGCGAGAGAGAGAGAGAGAAAGAGAGAGAGAGAGAGCGAGAGAGAGAGAGAGAGAGAGAGAGAGAGAGAGAGAGAAAAATGAACAAAGAACAATGTTTTAATTTAATTATTATTGTTATTATTATTAATAATAATAGTAAGAATATTTATTTATCTAGTTTTTTTTGCTGCTGTAAGTAGCTCTGGATGAATCCTAAATTAATGTAATGTTATAAAACAGAGTGTGTGTTTCATAATGTATACGGCTGCATATTTCATAATGTGTACGGCTGCATATTTCATGTGTATGACTGCTTTGCCAAAAAAACCACAGCTGAATTAAATAGAAATGAGAAATGAGAGACTATATAAAAGAGGAGAGATGGTGAACAAGAGAGAGAGAGAGAGAGAGAGAGAGAGAGAGAAAGAGAGTGAAGGATAAACAGAGAGACAGTGAGTTATTATTATAAAAAGTGGTGTTGGCATTTTTTTTTAATGTCATGTCGATATGTATAACAAGTAAAATCTTAAGTCAGCCTTGTGTTAGATATCATTTGCATGTATATGCTTTGGCAGTATTGCCTTGGTTTTCCTGCCAATAAAACACCGTTGGACTGAAATGAACTGATTTTAGAGAGAGACAGAAGGACAGTTAGGAATTTATTTCTGTCTCTCTCTCTCAAATCAGTTCAGTTCCCATATGGAAGTTTAGTGAAAGCAACACCCTCCAAACCCCTACCCCGCACGCACACACAAGCACATGCTGATACACACACACACACACACACACACACACACACACATGCAGGCATGCACACACAAGTGCACATAAATACGCACACACACACACACACACACACACACACACACACACACACACACACGTCCATGCACAGAACAAATTTTGTGCGTAAATGAGCAATTTTGTTGGTATTTTGGCATTCATCAAAGTTTTTGTATCTGAGATTTGCTTGTAAACTTTACACCTGTTCAAGGGGCCACATGTATAAACAGTGCTGTATAGACCAGGGGCCACATGTATAAACAGTGCTGTATAGACCAGGGGCCACATGTATAAACAGTGCTGTATAGACCAGGGGCCACATGTATAAACAGTGCTGTATAGACCAGGGGCCACATGTATAAACAGTGCTGTATAGACCAGGGGCCACATGTATAAACAGTGCTGTATAGACCAGGGGCCACATGTATAAACAGTGCTGTATAGACCAGGGGCCACATGTATAAACAGTACTGTATAGACCAGGGGCCACATGTATAAACAGTGCTGTATAGACCAGGGGCCACATGTATAAACAGTGCTGAGAAGAACAATGCCCTCAGAAAGCAGCGTAAGCGAGTTTCCACGCTGAACAGGGGACAGGCGGGCATGGGTGCCACCTCTTTCACACCAAATCAATTACACCACCCCTTACCCCCGTCTCTCCCCGGTCAGGGCCAGGTGTTGGACATTAGCGAGGCACGGCTGGCGGTAATAAGATAACTCAATAACATTACTGTGTCAAAGGAGTTCATTTCCAACCTTCATTTCCAGCCCGGTCTTTAATCCACGGCGGCCACGGCGGACGGCTAGAGCGCATTATCTGCCTTTCCCACCTCATTACACCGGCCTGCCGCCTCCGTGTGTCCTGGGACCACATTCTGTCACTCACTCACTCACACGCTGAGGTGGAGAGGTAATGTTATTACAATGCATTTCGTTTGCTAGTTAGCGTTCTCAAACTCCAGTCCTGGAGGGCCGCAGTCTCTCAGTCTGGATTTTGTGATTTCCTGTCAATCAGCAGCCAGTTTAGGCCAATAGGAAACAAGGTGTGCAGACTCTTTAGCCAATCAAGGACTTACTTGGTGACACTGGACATCTCGGGAAAGTGGGGGTTATTTTTACTAACCCTAGCGGGAAATAAAAGTTATTCTATTCTATTCTATTATAAACCTCTAAGGTGTAAGATCACAAATATGTGATTAGAATGCTCGTAGCTGAACATTCTAATGCTGATGTAACAATCACTACTGGAGTTCTGGAACACTGACCTTTGAACACAGAATTTTGAAAAAAAAGACATTCCAGAGAATCTACTCGAAGGGCTAAAAAAAGATGTGAGCCGCCCATGTTACATAGGAAATACATGCGAAGACATATTTACAAATACATGTATTTGACTTCGCCCACACACAGGTGTTACCTGGCCAATGCGCACGGCAACTCAGCAAGGCGAGAGGGGGTGGGGTGTGGGGCGTCCATGATGGATGAGATAGGGTGTGACACAAGAAGCAGGGTCACACGTCTTTGCGGATTTGGGGGTTCAGCGACAGGGTGCCACTCCTGGCACCACGGCGGGAAGTTGGTTCCGCAGGGGAGCGGAATGTTGGAATGTGAGGAATTTTCTGAAAGCGTTTTTTCACGAACGGGTTGGGGGCACATTTTACAGGAACATCCTAATTTTTTGGGGGGGAGCAGGACTGACCCGCACACATACACCCCAACAGAGGTTTCACACAGCCCTGAGAGAGATAAAACCAGAAGGTGGAGGGTTCCATACTAAGGTAGGCTTAAGAATGAGTTATTCAGCTAAAGTTATGGCTCCATTCACAACCTATCGCAATATAACTCATCTGTCACAACGGATCTCAGCGGAAGCAACAATCGTCGGGATGCGATCGGGTCGACTGGTACTTTTTCTCCCGGTACCACGGTTAATTATCATGACCGCGGGTGTAAAAAAAAAAAAACTATGCTAAAACTGAAATATACATATTTAGGTGCGGGCATTATTCTGCATTATCAAACAGCCCCAAATCCACTTCATCCCTTTGGCCAATCATGGTTGCGATTACTGTGAGGGTTGAGTAAGATTATCCGGGATTGGTCGTAGTAGAAACGGGGGGATATTAACAATCTTACATGGAGACATTAACAAATAAATGCATAATAATAATAATAATAATAATAATAATAATAATAATAATGGGATAATGCTTTGGTATTTCTCAGAGATTCAATTCCCCAACGTAACCACGGAGACAAACCATGTAATTCACAACGGGGAGCCAGGAAATGGGAGTTCTCCACTTACCCAGAATACCCTGTGCCCTTTGACCCCTGTAGCAACTGGTGGGGTTTGTTCATACTGGGACGGTTTCTACGCCACACTGTGCAGACAGCCCATGGTAAGAGGCGGTATCCCATAATTCAGCCTGATGAAGGGCCAAATAGAGGCTGGGGGCCAATGAGCTCTCTGTTAGACAAGCTTTAGGAAAATTTATGGAATCACTCAGCCAGACGATCTACAATACACTGCGCAGACAGGCCACAGTCCTGCAGAGATGAATGCGTGTGTATGTGTGTGTGTGCCTGTGCCTGTGTATGTGTGCATGCATGTGTGTGTGTAAGCGTGTTTCAATTTCTTTTTAAAAAAGCTCCTCCACCAGTGATATACAGTATGTCTGTGAGAGAGAGAGAGAGAGAGAGAGAGAGAGAGTGAAAGAGAGAGAGAGAGGGAGGGAGAGAGAGAGAGAGGGAGAGAGAGAGGGAGAGAGAGAGAGAGAGGGAGAGAGGGATAGAGAGAGAGAGGGAGGGAGGGAGGGAGGGAAAAAGAGCGAAGACAGAGGGAGGAAGAGAGATAGAGAGAGAGAAGACAGAGGAGGAGAGAAACAGTGTGCATGCGTGTATGCAGCTGGGAACCCACTGGAGCGAAGAGCACGGATCGTGAAGTCAAACAAGACGTTTCCCCCTGAATTCTAAAACATCTTCAAGCAGTAGTTGTAATTCAATAAGGTCTCATTTTGATTATCGTCGAGTTCCCACTAATATATGATAAATAATTTTACAATGTTATGACCAAACACATCAGTACTTATCTGAGGATCCAGAGGGTTTCTGGGTAATATTTGTTGAGTGCAGAAGAACACTGTATGACTCAAACCACTGTTTTAATGGTGTACCCCAAACGCGTATTGGACCGCTGTCTGTACCAGCAAAAACCAATAAACAAGTCAATCTTAAGTATTTTAGTCTTATATTTAGACTTTAAAATCAAATTTTTATGATTTGTTTGTTAAATAAGACAAAGAGATTGGCAATGAGGTAAGACAGTGACTCATTTCAAGATTTGCCAATTTCACTTGTCAAGCAAAAAGTATCTTAAAATAAGTTAATATTTTCTACTTGAGAAAAAATTGGATTTTAAGACTCATTTCATGACTAAAACACTTGTGAATATCTTTTTTTTGCAACGTGGACTCTTAACAGCAGATCCTTCCTTTAGCTGCTTGCCTTACCCCTCCAGTTATGTTTGGGGTCAATTTGACCATATTCAGTGTTTTTATGTGTCTATTAAAATCCAGTTGACCTAATTTTTTCCCCTCTTGTGTGACTTTTCCTAATTCGGTGGGATTAAATAGGAAACATGCAATAAACATAATGCTGCTTTCAAAAAGTCTTGTACCAACTTTGTATACAGAGATGCTGTATGGGGTCATTTTGACCCCCGGCTCTGTAGCTGTATAAAACACAAGAAATTAACTTGTTTACCTCTCTTGTTTTATTCTGGTACTTTCCCATAAATGTTTTAAAGTTCACAAACATTCACTTCGCTCCAGCTCTAAAAGCATAAGTTTATTACAGATTTTTATAGTCAACTGGATGACATTAAGGCGGCGACACACAACATTTTTTTAATCAGCTGTGGTGACAGCTGAGGCGACCTGTTTTGGGTGGTCGGGACCCTGGGTCTGCTGTGTGACCTCACCACTGGTATTCGCTCTGTTTCCTGCTCTGTCTCACTGCTGGGACCCCAGGAGATACTGCAGCAGGAAGTATCTGCAGCCCTGCAGGAGGAAGCCCGGCCTGCCACGTCCCCTCACACAGAGGTCAAAGGTCATTACCGCAGCCATGTTTACCCTCCCTGCTGTCACGTACACAGCGCGCCAAGTTTAGTGTGAATGTGCACGTCAAGTTACGCTCATGCCATTGTGTGCTGAGAAACACATGCATGCACACACACACACACACACACACATATACACAGGCACACACACACAAATACACACATGCACACATGTAAACTCCGTAGTATATTTTGAGCGAAAGTTTTCTATTAACACCCGGCTTGAGAAGATCTCAGATCTACTTTCTTGGCAGCAGAACATGGCGTCTTCCCGGGTGCGGTTCGCCCCATGCTAATGGTCAGCAGGTGGAAGGATAATTCCATTAGCAGCGCATCATTTTACCGCCTGGGTATCAGCTGCCGTCTCACAAATCCGTCTGGTCTCGCGAGGCCTCAACGCAGTACGTCAACGGCAACCAGATGTCCGTTTGACGAAGTTCGTTGGCTACCACGTCGTTTCCAAAACATGCGCTCGGGGCACAGGGCTTCAGTTGCTACGGCCTGCTCATCCTGGAGGGCGCTAGCAGCCTGCCTACGACATGGCGGTCGCCACGGCCCGCCATCGACACGGCAAGTCGGGGTGCCATCGTTAAGCAAGTCGGGGTGCTACAGGGGTCCAGTCGAGATAGTGAACAGTCGAGATCAGGACGGCCTTCTGAGCGAAAGGCTAAATAGTTGGCGACTGGTGCTGCCGTTAGCGGTCTGTTGTAGCGCCGGTTCGTAAAACACTAGAATGAGGGAAGCCGCTCTCTGGCGTTGGCTGATAGACGGCTGGTGTGCGGGGTAACGGTTACCGTGTTGAATGTTTGGTCGCATGGTGTCCACCATTCTCCCTTCTTAATTTGGAGACTCCTCCCTCTCCACGTCCCATCTTGGTGGGGGTTCGGTGTTGTCTTAGGGAATGGTGGAATTCCAGCATGAGCAGGAGATCTCCCGGGGAAAAAGAAACGGGTAGTCAAGAAGGAGGGAAGGAAGGAGAGAAAGAGAGAGAGATAGAGAGGGGGGGGAGAAAGAGAAAGACCAAGAAAGAGAGAGAGGGAGCAGATGGTGTAGAGTGCAAGTGGAGAAGAGGCTCGAAAAACTAAATCATTGAACTGGGACCAACGGGGTCGCCACCATTTTCCATGACCTCTTTGACCAGAGTTCTCACCAAAGACAGGAAATGGTTCAGAACCCAACTCCTTCGCCCCTCCCCCCTCAACCCCCACCCCCACCGCAACGCCTGCCACATTTCAGACTGGAATGTGATGTTCCCTACTAGCACAGCTGAATCCTTGACCTCAGTCCCTCTCTAGAGAAGTAAACAGCAAAAATGTTGAGTGTGAAATGAACTCTGATAAAGTACTTAGTGTTAATGGAGAGCCGTATCGTTTTTATTGAACCCATTTACAGACGGTTAGAGATGATTTAACACTGTTCATGTTACACTCCTAAAGTTGATTAACACTGGGTATATGGCTGTGCAACTCATTGCAGCTCTATAGGAGGATCACATCCGCCTATCCCTGTTCCAAAATGTCCGCCTATCCCTGTCCCAAAATGTTTAACCCAGTAGTCCCCAAAGATGACATTTCTGGATTGATTTCTTTGTCAGTGGGCACTTTGATTGGCCAAAGCTCAGACTACATTTAATGACAACGATGCCGCCATCTGAATCACTTAACTCACCACAGCAGGCTGTGATTGGACAGGCATCTCTCTTTGCTTTAGTGAGCGAGAGAGGGATAGAGAGAGAGAAATGGAGAGAGAGAGAGAGAGAGAGAGAACAGGCATTTCTCTTTGCTTTAGAGAAAGAGGGAGGGTGAGAGAGAGAGAGAGAGAGAGAGAGAGAGAGAGACACTAACAGTGAATTTCACCATCCGAGAGGCTTCACCATCCGAACCAAAGCTTGTCAGGACCCTGTTACCCACAAGGCAACAGGCCATCTGTTTGTTCTGTCTCTTTCTTTCAGCCATTCCATGCCACACACACACACACACACACACTCCCTACACACACACACACACACACACACACACACACACACTCCCTACACACACACACACACACACACTCCCTACACACACACACACACACATTTTTACGTGCCCAGGCAAGCAACAAAAAAAAGAAAAAAGAAAACTGTTATCTTAGTGCATGGAACAGCTTTTCCACACAATTCACAAACTGCACATCCCGTCCCAGGAATCATGTGTCAACCACATAGCTCAATCCATCACAGGCAACAGCACATCCTGTGTGTTAAATGCACAGAAAGTGTGAAATCCTGGCGTGTTACTCCACCGCTCCCAAACTGTCACCCCAGGGCCGCTGACAGCGCCGTCCCGTAAAAACATCACATGGGAACTTTATGTGCAAATATGTCCAAAAACATTATCGACACTGCCTAGCCGACTCTGACTCACCTGGAACTGTATTTCACTACGGTGGCACTTATCCCCCAGCCTGAAGGGCCTTGTGTGCAGTCATCGCACCTCCAGCCACCAGCCCCTGCTTTTAGTGATAGATAATTACCCCAGAAGTGCTCTCCCTGCTTTCACATTTGAGTTTTAGGTTTGCCACGTTGAGTTTTTCAAGTCAAAATCAAGTCCGTACCCCACTTGTTGTTTATTTTTGTTTTATCTCTTTTCATGTTCTTCTTATAGTAATATTATAGTATAGTATAGTATATAACATTATTATATTTATTATTATGATATTACTGGCAGCTTATCCAGAGTGACTTATACTCTCAACTTTTATTCATCTCGCATTTTTTCCATGGTCTCCATTTACACAGCTGGATGTATACTGAAGCAGTTCGGGTTAAGTACCTTTAGCTGAAGAGTACAACCGCAGTGTACCCTCGAGCAAGGTAATCGAACCTGGGGATTGAAGCCTAAACTACCATCCCCTATTATTATTATTATTATTATTAAGCATCTCTTATAGGCAATTTAATCTGCAACCTCCCCACTTGTGGCAAAAACCTCAGGAGAGACTGATAGTCTCGAACCCCTAGAGCAGGAGTCCTCAATCTTATCCAGTAAGGGCCGGTGTGGGTGCAGGGGTCCTCAATCTTATCCAGTAAGGGCCGGTGTGGGTGCAGGGGTCCTCAATCTTATCCAGTAAGGGCCGGTGTGGGTGCAGGGGTCCTCAATCTTATCCAGTAAGGGCCGGTGTGGGTGCAGGGGTCCTCAATCTTATCCAGTAAGGGCCGGTGTGGGTGCAGACTTTTGTTCCAACCAAGGAGCAACACCTGATTCTACTAATGAACCACTAGAGTCTTTGTTAAGGACCTTGACTGGTAGAGTCAGGTGTGTTACTGCTTGGTTGGATCAAAAGCAGCCTGCACCCAAACCGGCCCTTACTGGATAAGATTGAGGACCCCTGGTCTAGAGCTTGTATGCAGCGCTGTAAAAACTCGGCTCCCAGATTTCAGGGTTTGAGCCCATGTGCAAAATATTTCTGCTCTTGCACTGGCCGGTGTGGGTGACGTGCCGGTGACCTGTGGGTGAACTCGACAGAGCTTGTGTTTCGCTGGAGCGAGGTGAAACGCACGCTAGGCTCCGCTGTAAAGCGATCGGATCAGATGGGAGCGTTCTTTTTTTCCGCTGTGACGTGGGAGAGGAAACGAAGAGAAAGGGAGGACTCTTCCTCTGCCTCCCCTCTCATGTCATCCTGTTTTTTCTTTTCTTTCATCCCCCTTTCTTTCTATCATCACTCTGTCCTCTAGCTCTATCTTCCATTCTCTACGTCACTCTCCCTCCTTGGCTTGGCTGTGTGTAAGTATGTTTGTGTGTGTGCATGTGTGTGATATGGCTGTGTGTGTGAGTGAGAGGCAGGGAGAGCAAGAGCAAAAGAGAGAGAGAGAGAGAGAGAGAGAGAGAGAACAGAGGCAGGAACAAGGTGAGGAGGGGGGCTGAACAGAAGATAAGGTAAAAGGGGGATGAGAGAGGAGAGGAAGTCACGGATCTGGTTGGGACGGGGGCTCAGGAATCCCAGCGTTATATAAACTCAGGGGCCGTGACCCTGTCACTGGGTGACCCACCCGCTGCGTTACCGTGGCTTCTGGCCAGCTCCCCCCCCCCCCCCATCTGCCCAACTCCAACACTCCCCATCTCTCTCTCACACACACACACGCACACGCATGCACACACGTACACACAGTGCCACGGAGGTAACGGGGTGAACAGCACCACTTCATAACACATTGCAGCATATTCAATCCGTCATATTCCCTATCATTTATTTACATGTTCATATAAGACATATCTATCACTGAACATAGGACATCTCTATTGCTGAGCGTATAGGACATCTCTATTGCTGAACATATAGGACATCTCTATTGCTGAGCATATAGGACATCTCTATTGCTGAACATATAGGACATCTCTATTGCTGAGCATATAGGACATCTCTATTGCTGAACATATAGGACATCTCTATTGCTGAGCGTATAGGACATCTCTATCGCTGAACATATAGGACATCTCTATCGCTGAGCATATAGGACATCTCTATCGCTGAACATATAGGACATCTCTATCGCTGAGCATATAGGACATCTCTATTGCTGAGCGTATAGGACATCTCTATTGCTGAGCGTATGGGACATCTCTATCGCTGAGCATATAGGACATCTCTATCGCTGAGCATTCAGAGGCTATACTCACACAGCTCTGTTTGGAAACATGACGAATTACCTGAATTATTTTCTCAGGATGCCTGTTTGTCTTTTCTTCATGATTGATAACTAGAAATGAAAAATTTACTTTTATATCAGATAGAAAGAAAGAGAGAGAGAGAGAGAGAGAGAGAGAGAGATAGAGAGAAATTCCAGATTGAAAAATAGTTTTTTTTTAATCAGATGGTTGTTAATGCCAGTTTGCCAGAGATATGACAGTGATGACAATCTTAGACATCAGCCTGTCTCTCTGTCATTCTGTCTGTCTGCTTACATATGCGTCTGTCAGGAATCATGCCAGTCGCTCATTACAACGCCACACACGTAGATTCCGTGTTCACTGCAAAAAAACGTCTTAACAAGTGTTTTCATCTTGTAATGAGACTTACAATCTTTATTTTTTCAAAAAACTGGAAAATATTAGCTTGTTTACAGTTACTTTTTGCTTGACAAATTAAATTATCTCCCTCCACTGGCAGATAGTTTGTCTTATTTAGCAGAAAAAGTTACAGAAATAACATTCTAAAGTCTAAATATAAGATGAAAATGCTTGTTAAGATTTGGTTTTTGCAGCGTTTGCCTTGTAGCTAAAAGAGTGACCCACTTGCCTGACTAGTAAGAGAGAGAGAGAGAGAGAGAGAGAGATAAATCACTCACTTACTCACCTGACCAGTAAAAGAAAACAAATCCCAGTCTGTTATTTTCACATACCAAGCTCATGCTTACTCAGTCTCCTCCACAGCTGGGTGTGGTTCTGTGTTTTTTATTTAGTTTTGTTCTTGAGATATTTTAGCTCCGGTTTCACGCGCGTGTTCTGTGGTTTTGCACACATATTTGCATTTTTACCTGCCACAGAATGCAGCCACAAATCTAAGAATTCCATTCCACAGATTCCTCAAAAACACAAACCAAAACAAACAACAGCAAGGAATGTGAAAAATCCGCATTGGGGAAATTTCCCAAGACTAAGACAAAATGATGGATTACGCAACTCCTTCAACATCATTTTCCCAAACAAACATTTTCTTGTGTAAAAAGTATAAGAATATATAGCATGCTTTGAGCCACTTATGAGGCCCTTGGGTTGCCAGGTGTACAGTTCTGCACCAGAGTCCTAGGTTTTCAGAAGGGATTTTTACCTTAGTATTTAGTCAGAAGCTAGCTACCAACCGGATTTCAAACATCTGAACCTCAACAAATACAGAAATACAATTTGCTAACGGTAAATTATGATAAAAAAAATTTTTTAAGTCCATTCTCATAATTATACATGGCCACAAACTCCCTTAACTTGTGGGGGATCCTATGTGTAAGGCAGGGCTTGGCATTGATGGTTTCCTTAATGTCAAATCTGGCAACCCTAAATTCTATGAGCACAGGACTGACCCTATAGTTGCGGGTTTGCATCTGGGGCTCTGTCATTGGCTGAATACACTGCAACTGGCCTCTTTAGCCCCAGAAGTAGAGGAGTGGGTTTAAAGGGCTGGCCAGGGTGCCCACAGTTACTACTGAATGAGTTCTCACTCACTGCCTGCTTTTCGTTGTGCCCCGAAGGCGCACCTCTTCAGACGCTACCTTGACTGACCCACCAATGAAGTACCACTTCCATACAGCACTTGGATCTTGTTTCTTGTTTCTTGGATCTTGTATCTTGATTTTCTAGCATTTTCATGTAGCACTAGGGTCTTGATCTTGATGTTGTAGTTTATCATATGTCCTGTAATCGGGCCCCACTTCTCTTAAGACTTAACCATATTTGACTTAGCCGTAAGACTCAGTCATATCTCACTGTGTCAACTAGACTGGCTGTTCATGGCTATATGGATACCTGCTATTTATGATGTAACTGTACTTTATCTGACCTGTTTGTAGTTGTTTCAACGCCCTTTGGAATGCACTTACTGTACATCGCTTTGGATAAAAGCATCAGCCAAATAAATGTAATGTAATGTCATTCCTGACTATAACAAAAATACCCCCAGGTTGCCTATCCTCATCAGTGAGATATATGGGCTTCCTTTGATGGAAAATAGTTCTCTCTTGTATCAGTGTGTGTGTGTGTGTGTGTGTGTGTGTGTGTGTGTATGTGGGCATGTTTAGCCTACTTCATGGGGACTAAATGTCCTCATGAGGATAGAAAAAGTTGTCAAATGCTCCCTCGTGGGGACTCAAGAATGGTCCCCATGAGGGAAAGGTTAATTTTAGGGTTAGGGGTTGGGTTTAGGGATAGGGTCAGTGCTGTTAGTTTTTATTTACTAAATTAATTAAATAAATGTTTTTTGTTTTTTTTTGCTGTAAGAGGGAAAGCTGTATATTATTTATGAGCAATGATATAACAAGGACAATCCCTCAAGGAGATGACCCTTATAGAGGATGACAGAAAGAGGGAAAAATGACAATCCCTCAAGGAGATGACCGTTATAGAGAATGACAGAAAGTGGGAAAAAGGACAATCCCTCAAGGAGATGACCATTATGGAGGATGACAGGGAGAGGAAAGGAGGACAATCCCTCAAGGAGATTACCATTATGGAGGATGACAGGGAGAGGAAAGAAGGACAATCCCTCAAGGAGATGACCATTATAGAGAATGACAGAAAGAGGGAAAAAGGACAATCCCTCAAGGAGATGACCATTATAGAGGATGACAGAGAGAGGGAAGAAGGACAATCCCTCAAGGAGATGACCTTTATAGAGAATGACAGAAAGAGAGAAGAAGAACAATCCCTCAAGGAGATGACCCTTATAGAGGATGACAGAGAGAGGGAAAAAGGACAATCCCTCAAGGAGATGACCATTATAGAGAATGACAGAGAGAGGGAAAAAGGACAATCCCTCAAGGAGATGACCATTATAGAGAATGACAGAGAGAGAGAAGAAGGACAATCCCTCAAGGAGATGACCCTTATAGAGAATGACAGAGAGAAGAAACCAGGACAATCCCTCAAGGAGATGACCATTATAGAGAATGACAGAGAGAGGGAAAAAGGACAATCCCTCAAGGAGATGACCATTATGGAGGATGACAGAGAGAGGGAAGAGGGACAATCCCTCAAGGAGATGACCTTTATAGAGAATGAAAGAAAGAGAGAAGAAGGACAATCCCTCAAGGAGATGACCCTTATAGAGAATGACAGAGAGATGGAAGAAAGACAATCCCTCAAGGAGATGACCATTATGAAGAATGACAGAGAGAGGGAAGAAGGACAATCCCTCAAGGAGATGACCATAAAAGAAAATGACAGAAAGAGGGAAGAAGGACAATCCCTCAAGAAGATGACCATTATAGAGAATGAAAGAGAGAGGGAAGAAGAAAGTGTGTGTGTGTGAGAGGGAGAGAGAGATGGAGAGATGATGAGACAGAGATAAAGAGGAGAGAGAGGGAAGGGAGAGAGGAGGGAGGGAAAGGGGGAGGATGGGGAGAGAGAAAAGAGAGAGGGAGGGAGAGAGATGAGGAGAGAAAAAAAGAGAATTTGTCCTGCCCATAAACCATCATTAAAGGAAGCTGAATTGCTTGAGCGGAATTGA
>CM040406.1:67006544-67034044 GCA_022702515.1 Ilyophis sp. 1 JC-2022 | reverse complement strand
GCTGAGAGATCAAGTCGCCATCTGCTCACGCTTGCAAATACATATCGCAAAAATTAATCACTCTGAGCTTTCGTTTGACCAGCAAACAAAACTCTTAGCGCACCCGAGTATCTGCAACCACAGCGTTGGCGGTCACCGTCGGCAGCCATCTTGGTGAGGGCAAACGCGGCGCACCCTGGCACACACAGTGGGTGTTTGGCGGGTACGTTGGTGCTGTTCACCACGGCCAGGAGTTATGCCTGACAGGTACATAACAGCTTAACCCTTCACCTCCTTTTCAACCAAATCAGCTGAGAAATAGGCTAATTTACATACACAGTAAAATGTTGAATGTTAATTAAACTATCAGAGTACATGCTGCCAATAGAGACCGTATAAACGGTTACTTCACTGCTGTCGAACCTGATCTCAAACATAGCTATTCCCTAACTTGAGGGGGGTACAGTAACCTCCCCTCAAGTTCTCCAAACCTCAAATGGTCCAAAACAGAGGGCAGTACGCATATTGCACGGTCCACTGAGAGATTCGGCAACCGTAGATAAGAATCTGCACGCTCTAGCAGATAAAACCTCACTTGCAGCACAACTTCCTCTTCAGCCAGTTACCATGGACACGTATTGTGTGTGTGTGGGGGGTGGGGGGGCAGAGTAACAAAGAGCATGGTCCATTGACTACTTCTAATAACATACGGTAGGATACCGTGAGCGACTACAAGTTGGGACTGGGTTATATTTCCACATTGAAAAAAACCTCACATATTGCAGCATCGATTCTGCTCTCCCCCCCCCAACTCAAACCCTACACCCCCCAGGACATCAATTTATCCAAGAGGTCAGAGTAACAAGCAACACTATCCCTTCACTATTTTACATTACATGCAAACCCGTGAGAGACGGGATGAGCAACTGGTCACCCAGAAGCTGGTACTGCAGGCCTAAAGAGAGGAAGAGAGAGAGGCTGGCTCAGGGCCTAGCAGTGATTCAGCAGTGTGAGAGAGAGAGAGAGAGGCAGTGAGAGGGGGAGAGAGAGAGAGAGAGAGAGAGAGAGAAAGACTAGCCTATTGTGTGGGAGGCTGGCACAGACTGGCAGAGGGAAGGATCTGCTGAGCAAAGGTCATTACAATGAGCCACGAGCAGAAAAATAAGACTGTGTGTGTGTGTGAGAAAGAGAGAGAAAGAGAGAGAGAGAGAGAGAGAGAGAGAGAGAGAGAGAGAGAGAGAGGGGGCGGGAGAGAGAGAGAGAGCGAGAGGCAGTGAGAGGGGGAGAGAGAGAGAGAGAGAGGGGGCGGGAGAGAGAGAGAGAGCGAGAGGCAGTGAGAGGGGGAGAGAGAGAGAGAGAGCGAGAGAGAGAGCGAGAGAGGCAGTGAGAGGGGGGGGGGGGTGGAGATCTAGAGATTAGCCAGCAGCCATACCACCATGCACTACGCTCCTGCCGACGAATGGCTGAAGTTAAGCAGGTCTTTGGGATGAAACCGAGGTTCTGACTCACTGTGGTCGTTAAAGATCCTGTGACAGTTATCGCAAAGAGTAGGGGTTTCCCCGGTGTCCTGTCTCAATTCTCTCAATTCTCAATTCAAACCTGCCATCTAACCATCCCCCAGTTTAAATGGTTAAATACTGTTCCCTCCCTCTCCACCTCAGCTGATGTGTGGTGAGCATTCTGGTGCAAAATGGCTGCCGTTGCATCACCCAGATACAGATTCAGATACAATCAGATACAGTGCAGATTCTTTAGCCAATCAATGACTTAGATTAAGCACTCGTTGTAGTGGTTCGTGGCTGTTTCGTTTTCTTTTATTTTGCGGCTCTCGTCCTGCTTTCCCGATTGTGAATCGATCCGATTTTTTCCATGTTCCGTTTCGTGGTTTGTCGTCCTTATTATTGTTTTCACCTGTGCTTCTACCTGCAGGGTACTTAAAAGTTTCTCACTTCCGCTTCCCCAGTGCTTGATTGTCTTACGACGTTGCATTCGAGCCAGGTATAGCTAGGTTACTTGCGACCTTCTGATATTAAACATTGTTTATGTTCAGGGGGGACTTGCTAGTTAGCTACTTAATCGGGTATATAATTTGTTCTATTTAGCACTTTGCTGTTCTCTCTGAGTTTTTTTTAAAACTTTCGTTTTGGTTTTACACTTTGGTTTTACTCTGAGCTAAGGCAGCCGAGGGTGTTCTATTGTTTACTAAGTTTCCCGTTCTTGTGTCATTATTTGGGTTCGGGAGATTTAGTTGTTATTTACTCATTTTTTAGTTCGCCCATTTTTGTGGGTTTATTTTCGTTTTGGCTGTTTAGCTTTAAGGAATTACGCTCCTGTTCTTTCTTTCTTTATTTATTATTTTATCTCCCTTAATTATTGGCCCTCGCGTCTTGTGAGCTGACTTGTTCAGATTCCTCCCACCTTCGCGTTTGAATCTCCGAACAATCAGGAAACCCATTACACTCGAGTGCAGGAATAACACACCAAAAACCAGCAGACATAGCGGCCCCTCCCGGATTTCAGTTTGAGGGTCCGTGTATTCATGTGTTTTATTGCCATGATTTTCCACAGCACTCACAAATGTTAGGACACAGAGAAACAACACACGTTTAATTGAACTCTCTGGTAGGGATAGAGAAAAACAGAAATCACTGTAACTTTTTTTACAGTCACTCACACACAGACCACATGACCTATGACACAAAGGAATTTTCCCCACATTCCCTTGTTGCCATAGTGACAGTCAGACCTCACTATGTTTTGTCCTCTTAACTTAACAAAAAAAAAAAAAAAAACACTTAAAAAGCACTTAAATTTAGGCATAAAGTTTTAAACTTAAATCAAGGGATAGAGTAAAGTGTGGAGAGATCGAATCACAGCCTTAATTATCCTCCAGTACATTACGAGCAGCCTCAGGCCTTATCTACCTCTCCAGTGGATTGCCGGTGGCAGGGAGGGTAGAGACGCAGTAGAGAACAGTCATTTCTCCTCAAAGGCACCCCTGGAGGGGTACAAGAGTGACTGACCTTTTTTTTTAGTGGAGAGGGGGGTTTAAGGTGATTTAGGGTGCAGGCACGCTCCTCTCTCCCCACATTCCTGTCATGCTTCACTGCCCCTCGCTGAGAGCTGATTGGCTGATTGCGTACGCATATCCCAATGTATGCACAGTGACTTAAAGCTCCCTCCTAAGGCCACAGAATGGTGAGTGAGCTTCTTTATGGAGAAAATAAACACACTGCAATATATCATAAATATGTTAACTTTATGTTACATACATTGATAAATGTACTTCACAGCTTTCGTTGATTGAAATATAACGCAACATCCAAGAGTGGAAACAATTTGAATATTTGCCTGTGTGAAGTATTGCAATATCTTTTTCGATCTTCTATGTTTTTATGTCAATGTGTTGCAGTATAGTTGATTTCTGAATGGAAAAGGGCTTGTGGACATTGGTTGGGGGGGGTGAGATATCGTTTGTGTTTGGGGGAGGGGGTTTTCTGGACTCAACCCAAGTACACCCCCTTTTGGTATTTCATCAATTGGCGAATCTATCTTAAATTTATAACCCGGGTTCCACCAATGCCTTTTAGCTGCCATGAAAAGGACTGCAGCTGTTTCCCTGCAGATTCCTTTGGGCGGTGCTCTGTGCTCATTGGCTAAGTCATCCGTCCATCAGCGGGGTTTCTCGTGGAAAACATTTATCTGAGATGGAAGAAGAAAAAATAAGAAAAAATTAAGGACAAAAATAAATGTGACTTATCTGGTTTTATCTGGTGCTGTTGTCCTTGCTGTTGAGGAGGGGTTGGGCTTTAGCGACTGAGTTTCAGGGAAAAAGAGGGAATCTATCCCACAATTCTCTCTGGGAGACAATGGGTCCTGCTGCAGACTCAAGGAAGTGGGAAGTCCCCTTCCCCCAGCTGTGTTCCAACAGGAAGTGACACTCTTCTCCACAGGACATTGCAGAATCACATACCCTGGTCAGACAGGAAGTGCCTGCTGCCAACCTCGAGTTCATTCATAAATCTTGCGTACACACACACACACACACACACACACACACACACACACACACTTGCATGAGCCAAGGAATGTGTGTGTCTTGGCAACCATAATTCCAGCAGTCTTACTGACATTTAAACCTCAAAAACGCTTACACGGAGAAATGGCAGCTGGCAGTCGTTTAGGGCCACAACCATCCCCGAGCCACACAATTCAAGTTTAAGTCGTGGGTGTGATTTGTGTTGGAGCACTTTGGGGCCACAAAAACGTTCTTATTTAGGGCCACCAAAACCCTAGGCTTGGCTCTGCTTACACGCAAGTACACGCGCACATACATGCAAGCACTTAGGCAAACATGTTTGACTTTTACTAGCAGCAATCCCATGATTTTCTTGACAATATAAAATGACATGTCCCCTGTATTAATGAAAATTGAGCTTGGAAGTGATCAATTAATTCATATATTCATAGATCATGCACAAAGACACACAATGTGCACTTATGATGATCACATCTAACTTTTAACAAACAAAATGAAAGATGTGGATTTAGGATAATACAATTCCCGATAACCTACATTCAGGATGTCAGCATGTCAAAACACACATTCATTTTATT
This sequence comes from Ilyophis sp. 1 JC-2022, assembly GCA_022702515.1. NCBI lineage: Eukaryota > Metazoa > Chordata > Actinopteri > Anguilliformes > Synaphobranchidae > Ilyophis > Ilyophis sp. 1 JC-2022. The sequence continues at coordinate 67,029,448 of CM040406.1, read as the reverse complement.
TTTTTATTTTTTTATAAACTCTGCTGATGTCGAATTCATCTTCCTGGCGAGGGCCCTGACTTAAGTGGGCAAGGCTTCTACATAATCCGTCCCACCGATCTGAGAGGGCCAATAAAGTTTATCACTGACTGTGGAATACCTGTGGAATGTCAGCCATTTTGATTCCTGACGTCGGATAGCTGCTGAGCTAATCAGAGAGAGTGAGTGATAGAGAAAGAGGGAGAAAGGGAAAGAGAGAAAGAAAGAGAGAGAGAGAGAGAGAGAGAGAGAGAGAGAGAGAGAGAGAGAGAACAGAGGCAGAAACAAGGTGAGGTGGGGGGCTGAACAGAAGATAAGGTAAAGAGAGAGAGAAGAGAAAAACAGAGGGAGGAAGAGGAAGAGAAAGGGAAAGGGAGGGACAATATTCCATGAATGGACACTGATATAATCACACAGAAATGGAGAACAAATTACCAGAGGTGGAAAGTCCAGGGGTCAGAAAGTAAAAGCTTGCCATGTTTTTCCTCCACCCATGAACCGAGTCAGCTGATTTCACTAATTGGTTCTAACTCCTGGCTTAAGAATCGTGCTAATGAGCAAATCCAGGTGATTGGAATAAAATACTGGGGAGGACTTTTACTTTTACTTTCTGAACCCTGAGACTCTAATTCTAACTATGGTCAAGAACCCTCTCTTCCCAAAGGAATTGTGGAAAGCATGTGTGTGTGTGGGATGGTGTAAACACAGACCCGGAAGATGGGCCTCTTATCATTCCCCAAGGACAATGCTATCAGAAGAATTTTCTCTAGAGTGAAGTGTGTAGGCCATGGTGTAGCCTACTGCACTGCTGTAACTTATACGACATTGCATGTAACGTTACAGTCACAACAACAGAGTCCGCGTTTTCTTTCTTTTTAAAATTTGTTGATGATTTTTTCCCCAAATTTATCTCTTATTCTAATTCAATTCTCAGGTGCAGCAACCGCTAGAGAACCACTGCTATAAAACCTGGTCAGCTGGTAGTAAGAAGGAGAAGACTCCTCGAGCTCCTAACCGTGATTCAAACTTGCCCAGGGCCTTTTTGTGGGCAGCGATTCTCTCCGAGCCCCTCCCCCACCCGGAAGCAGCCGGCAATTGCTGCTCCCACAGGGCACCGGCTATGCTCGGATCTGGAAGGACCTGGGCGCGAACCCCGATCCTCAGAGTACAACTGCACCGACTGAAAACCGACGCTCTTACCGTTACACCACCGTGGCGGCCAGAGTCTGTGTTTTCTAAATTTAAATCATTCAAGAACTACCTGTGGAGCAGCATAGGACAGGAGAGACAGGATGTACTTCTCAATTTTAAAGAGATTGCTCATCGAAAGCCTTTCAAATGAATGAGTGGCCTAACGTTACTTTTCACCTTAACCATTCGATTGAGCAGGCAATGTTAGAACTCAATTATTTATGGGTTAGTGCTATTAGTTTGTAGATGTGTCATTTAGCTTCATACGGCGATCAAAAAAGGCTAACAACACACTGGCACTTCTTGTACGTTACATCACGACTGCTGTTAAGAAAAAAAGTAGGCTAAACAACATACGTTTTCTGTGAGGAATTTATTGTCAAGCTCACGTGTACTCACTGCTGTAGTGTCAACGTTCTAAAGCTTCAGTTTTCCCTCCCTTCTATTATCAACTTTCAAATATCTAGGCCTAATAATGCAGCCTGTATGTGTTATTATCATTTAGTTTCGTTTTAAGTAAATATTAGGACCGTCACGTTTATTGGTTGTTATTTCGTCGTGCAATAAATACAGTTGATTACATTTTAGTCACTGTAAATGAATACAAGAAAGCAGAAGGCTAAATGGCAAAGGTCCACGGAATGTTGTTACGTGAATGTCTTTGAAGTTATCGGGGAAAACTGACTATGCATGAACTGTTTTGGTTAAAAAGATATCTGTATGAATTTTTAGGCCTAGTACTGATTGTTATACTGTATTGTGTTGCAATAAAAGCAGATACATTTGTTTCGTTTTTTATGTGTGACGTTTGATTTGCTAGTCTGCGCCATTATGTACACCAGGAAATTGGTTAGTTCGTGTTTTTTGACAGGTCATTCATATCCTTTATTTAATTGAGGAAAGGATGTTTGAGCACTCTGTTTATGAAAATAACGTCATTACTTTACCAGCGTATTGTCCAATTTAAACTAAATGAATTTTACACTCTCTCAATCTTAATTGGCCCACTCACAAATTACCTTGGCCCACCTATGATATAAATCCTACCATCGCTACTGATTTAGCAGCTGCTTACACAATTTTTATCATTTGTACATACTATCCGTTTTATACAGCTGGATATATACTGACACAATGCAGGTTAGGAGCCGATACAGTGGCAGTGTCCCTACCTGGGAAATGAACCTGCAACCTTTGGGTTACAAACCCAGTTCCCTACCCATTTATATTACACTGCCACCCCAAATATCTAATTACTATCATAATAGCCTTTCACTAATTGTCATTGTTAAAAATTTGGGAAGTAAAAAGGAGAAAAATTTATTAAATAGAAAACGTAACCAATCTTGAACATTGCCCCAACTGGTTCAGAATCATACAGTATATGTATACCTATTTATTTCTATAAAATTCCATTGCACTTTTTATCATTCAAATCACTTTTATTAAGCTGTTCTCTGCATGAATGCACATGTGTTTTAAGTGTACTTTTATTAAGTGTACTTCGAACAATGAATCAAAGTACTTTCCAGATGACACACGCTCCAGATGACGAGTGGACGAGGGCTTTCTGGGAAACTATTCGGGAATTTGAGAGGAAGTGTCAGTGGAGGTACCTGTTAACTTGAGCCTTCAGGGAAGGGAAGGGACTTGCCCGGGCTTATTGGGTAATGCGTGTCGCGATAACGTGCTTTTTGGTGAGTAATGTGCCCTTTGGCAGTGAGGACAGAAGAGGAAATGAAGAAGTGGCATGAGATCTGCCCTGCCCCCATAACTTCCCCCCCCCCCCCCCATGAAAACACAACTTACCTGGGGCACACGGCATGCTGGGACAAAGTGTGTCACAATCAGGGAGGGATCCTGAAGGAAATGTTACTGAAGTGAAGAATTCTGCCAGGACCTGGCAACCTGCACATCTCACCTTTTATCACACTGGTACATAATCACACACACACACACACACACACACACACACACACACACACACACACACACACACAAACACACACAAGTCAAGTCAAGTCAACTTTATTTATAAAGCACATTTAAAAAGACTGCTGTCAACCAAAGTGCTGTACAATTCATAAAATATATGGATAACAATGACAAAGGATAAATCTCAAAGAACACACACTCTCACACGCGTGCACACTCACACGCATACACGCACATGCACACACAAGCACACTCATGTGCGCGTGCACACACACACACACACACTCTCAGACAGATGATGGGACGGGAGTCACAGGAAGTGAAGCGTGACTGAGGGCAGAGAGCAAGGGGCCAATGGGGTGCGGGGTGCGGCGTGCGGGTGCGGGGGGGGGGGGGGGTTGGGGGGGGGGGGGGGGGGCCAGGCAGGAAATGGGAGATAGAGGCATTAAAAGGGTGGTTGAGGGAGAGGGGCGCAATCTCTCTTCCCGGGAATGACGCATTTCTCAGGGACACACTAAGGAAGTCATGTCACTGTGAAAAACAGAATAAATAAATAAATAAATAAATAAATAGTCATAATGACAAAAAAAGTGAAAATAAACAATGGAAGCCTATGATGTGTCTCCTAAGGACACTGTCCCAAACCCCCCCCCCCCCTGCCCCCCACCCCCGCCATGCCCTCCCTCAACCCCAGCAGATCCTGTTGAAGATCTACTTCCTGTTTGCTTTCTGTACGGACAGGAAGCTCCTGTGGAGTGCACAGAGTCTGATTGATTGGTGGTTATGAGCTCACCATCTGCACCAGTCAGAGAGAACGTGTGTGTGTCTGTTTGTGTGTGTGTTTCTGTGTGTGTGTGTGTCTATTTGCATTTGTGTATAAGTAATAATCATGTGTGTTTGTAAGTGTTTGAATGTAACCTATTCTTCATGTGGTTGGTCTTGCGGCTGATTTCATTTACATGGCAAAATGAGAGGCGCGCGTTGGTATTCACATATCTTACACACGCAGAGCGATTTCACACGTATGGACCTGCTACACGTATGTCTCACTGCGTTTGTCACAATTCACATGGTTAAAACAACGCCGTTGCCAAGACAACTTACATCATTTCACAATCACGTATTTCAAATTGCACACAGCCAGTTATACATAAGCGGGAGAGATGAGAAACGTTGCTTTGAGTGGCGCGCAAGCTGGGGTTTGATCCTGTAACCTTAGCAACATAAATCCAGATCACTAACGTCTGTATACACAGCTGCACGTGTTCTTCTTCCTCTTTACTGAATTAAACTGGGTTATAGGTCAGGGGAGGGATACAGGCTAGGTAAGTGTGGTAAGGTAAGGCTGGGTTACTGGGTCAAGCGGTAAGAATGCTCGCTCAGTGTTAATTTAACTCTCGCAGAGTTTTTATGAGTCCAAGAGGAATTAAATGTACACTATCAAGAGGAGATTTAACACTGAACATTTTACTGTGCATTTTACTCTTTACATAAACGTTTGGTAAGGTAAGACTGTAACAGGGGTGAAACAGGTAAGAGTTTGGTAAGGTAAACTAGATCAGGGGTGAAACAGGTAAGAGTTTGGTAAAGTAAAACTGGGTCGGGTCAAACAGGTAAGAGTTTGGTAAGGTAAACTAGATCAGTGGTGAAACAGGTAAGAGTTTGGTAAGGTAAACTAGATCAGGGATCAAACAGGTAAGAGTTTGGTCAGGTAATACTGGATTATGGGTCAAACAGGTAAGCGTTTGATATGGAGTTAAACTGGTTAATGTGTAATTTAGAGAAGACCTTGTTACCCAAAGGCTGCAGGTTTGATTCCTCAATAGGGTGCAGCTGTTGTAAAAAGCCAGCAGGATAACTTCACCTGAATTAAACCGTAAATGTTCAGATAATGTTTACAGTAAGGTTCCATGTATAAAGGGCAGCAAAAAAGACAAACAAATGAGCGATGACGTAACCCCTCCCTGAGGGAGGTCATTGGCAGGGGACCGTCCGCCTCTCCCCCTGCCTTGTGTAACCCGGGCCTGATGTCATTCGGTGTTGCAGGATTTCTGCAGTCAAATCTTCCCCATTTGCATGTGAGCCGCATTCGTGTCCAGCAAAGGCGTTTGGCGGGGTTGATGTCAGGTGACACCGGCCGTGACCTTGACGTCCAGGTGTTTGCTTTGGCCTGTCAGGGTGCCGCAGTGATGAGGTGTACACAGGGCAGGTGTGTGGTGCTGATCTGTGAGTTGTTTTAGGGTCCGTGTTTTTCCCCTCGGGGCGGCAGAAGGGCAATGTTGCGGACGTTCTGTATAAGAGCGTCTGCCAGGTGATTGTAGCGTAATGTAGTGTGATGTAAGGTAATGTAATGTACTAAAATCTAATGCAGTGTAATGTAGTATAGTGTAATAGAATGCAAAGTAGTGTAATGTAATTTAAGGTAATGTAATGTAATGTTCCTGCACACATACACAAACGCCCATAGACTCATGCATGTTATCGTACAAAAGTGGCCTTGCACGCATACACTCATACACACCCACGCACACACGCACACACACACACACACACGCACGCGCACGCACACGCACACACACGCACGCACGCACACACACACACACACACACACGCAGCAATTCATGTACATGCACACACAAAGACACACAATTCTTTTGAGAATCAGATCAAATTACTTTATTTCATAGCTACCATGAGAAAACAATAACAAAAATGTTTCGTTCAAATCATAAGGCATAAGCTTGTGTGTGTGTGTGTAGGTCTATGTGAATGTGTGTGTGTGTGTCCATATGTACGCGCGCGTGTGTGTGTGTGTGTGTGTGTGCATTTATGTGAGAGTATGTACATGTATGTGCTGTCTTAAGCTTGGCTGTTCCCGCCCGCATGACAGGCAATAAAGAGCGGAGCTTGGCTTCAAGAACCACTCCTGGAGAAGGGGCGGAGCCCAATTCTAGAAAAGGGGGCGGGGCTTATAACAGAAAGTGCAATCCTATAGAAAGAGGCAGGGCTTATAACAGAAAGTCCGATCCTAGAGAAAAGGGAGGAGCTTAGAACAGAAAACTCAATCCTAAAAAAGGAGGGGGGAGCTTAGAACAGAAAACCCAATTCTATATAAGAGGGCAGAGCTTAGAACAGAGAGCCCAATTCTAGAGAAGGGGGCAGAGCTTAGAACAGAAAACCCAATCCTAGAGAAGGGGGTGGGTTTTAGAACAGAAAGCCCAATCCTAGAGAAGGGGGTGGGTCTTAGAACAGAAAACCCAATCCTAGAGAAAGGGGTGGGTTTTAGAACAGAGAGCCCAATCCTAGAGAAGGGGTGGGTCTTAGAACAGAGAGTACAATCCTGGAGAAGGGGGTGGAGCTTAGAACAGAAAGGAAAAAGGGGTGGAGTTTAAGACAGAGAGTCCCAATCCTAAAGAAGGGGGTGGAGCTTAGAACAGAGAGCCCAATCAGAGATTATATTATATTTACAGATAATCCACTACATTCACACTGTGCTCAAATACAATATCCCCAATTCAGTATTCATTAAGGTCTCTTTCCCTCACCTCTCCCAACAACATGGGGAACGCTCGCCGAATCAGGTCAGCATCTTAACGGACACAACGAATCGAGGAGCATTTATCTACAGTTTCTCTAAAAGCGGTTTAATCAGTATATTTAAACTTTTAATACCCCTAGATCTGTGTGCTAAATTGGTGAACACGCTGCCATGGCAAAGCTCCGTTGTGTTACATCACACAGAGGGTTGTGGGATATGTGGGTTTAATGTCCAGAGCCTGGCGCTCAACGGACTGTTCTTAGCTATCCTGTAACGTTCCTGCAACGTAGAAATAACTCATACAACAATGCAGTGGTCCCGCCACGACATTGCCAGAGTTCTGCGAGAACACTGCAACACTGCCTTCGAACGAACGCACGCAACTTAGCGAGAAACTCCGTCGCCCTGGAGACCACAGCCATCAGAAGAGTTCTGACCTCGTCTGTGACCTTGAGGGGTCATTCTTTCTGTGACAATAAACTTTCGCATCTCCACATTTATTTTTTAACCCTTTAAGGTGTAAGATCGTAATTACAGTGTGTGATTTAGAATGTTCTTTACTGTAACAATCACTGCTGGTAATTGAAAGCAATGGAGTTCTAGAACACTGACTTAAAATTTTGGAAAAACATTCCAACTACTTCAAAGGGTTAAAAGGTATCAACCTAACACCTCACATACCCATCTGAACCCTGAAGACCATATATCATTTACCTGACATGCCTGTGAGGCAGTAACTCAACGCAGTGTGGGATTCCACTCAGCTCAACTCACTTACTTCCTGTCCCTGTTCGTGCACCCTTCCCGCCCCCCTCACCACACTGTGCTACAATGCACCATCCACCCAGGAGGCATTTGTTTCCATGTGAAAACAGAGGCTCAATGACACGAAATGGAGGGGGGCAAAGCATTTGCTCCCAGAACCAACCCCGGCATGACCTCTGACCTCTGCATGAAGCCACAGTTCCTTTACAGAGGACAGGAAGCGGAGCTAAAAAATTAATAAAAATCCCTCTTTCTCCAGGCGAAACATGCCAGCCCAGCACTGAGAGGGGTGGGGGAGATAAAGGAGGGAAATTTTACAGTAGAGGATAGAAGATAGAGAGGAAAAAAGAGGAAGAAGAATGGAGGGACAGATGGGGAGAGGGAGGAGGGAGGGAGGGAGGGGTGGAGGGGTGGGTTTGATGCAGTACAGAGAGACAGGGGCACTGGGTTAAACAGCAGGCTATATTATTAACATGACAGCTTCCCGCCTTACAATCTCCCCCCTCATCTTTCCCTCTCTCTCTCCCTCCCCCTCTCTGTCTTTCTCCCTCTCTCCCTCCCTCTCTCTCTCTCTCTCTCTCTCACCCTCTTTCTCTCTCTTGGGCAGCTGTTGGTCCTGGCAGCGCTCGGCCTTGGACCGGCTGCTCTCTGTGTGACAGAACAGCAGTGAATCCCAACATAACACGAGGTGAAAATGAAGAAAGAAATTCAGAAAAACAATGGAACAGAGAGAGAGAGAGAGAGAGAGAGAGAGAGAGAGGAACAAGTGTGAAGATACACAATGATTTTATTCACTGCTATATGGGAAGGGAAGAAGCTAATAACTGCAGTCATATGGGGGGGGGGGGGGGGGTGAAATCTAGGCAGCTGGTCAGTGCTCAGGGAGAATGCACGAATACTGCGCGATTGTGTTCATTTCTTTTTTTAAAGGGCCCAGAGGGGGAGCTAACAATGCATTTCCCGGGCTTCCATATATTGTGCTAGGATTATCTCTGAATGCCCATGCTCCGAGACCCGGATTTAAGAGGGGTGGGGGGCCAGAGAGACCGGTTTTGGGGTACGAGAGGAAGGGTACAGGGTGGGGTGGAGGGGGGGTTCGTTTCTCCAACGCTGACGTGATAATGCGCCTGGAAATCAGGGATCTGGCCGCCATGTTAATCCCAGTCATGTGACCTCGTGTTTGGAGCTCAAAGGAAGCGGCAGAATGTCAGACAGACACATCGGAGTAGCCAATTAAATATCAGCTCCATTATAAAACAGCGCATCACCCCTGTCTGTGTGTGTGTGTGTGTGTGTGTGTGTGTGTAGAGAAAGAGAACATAACTGTAAAATGCATGGCGGAAGCTGAATATATCAGAAAGCATATTAGAAAAATAATCAAATATATAAATGGTTTGGTTATGTTTCTGCTGGGGTTTGGTTATTTGAGGGGTTAGGCTACATTTGGTGTTTGACTGTGTGTGGTTGGGTTCTACATGTGCTGGGTTCTGTGTGTATTGGATTCCGTGTGTTGTTGGGTTCTTGCAAAAACTTGTGTTCTGTGGATGTTGGGTTCTGTGTGGTTGGGTTCTATATATGTTGGGTTTCTGGTGTTGTTGGATTCTATATGTGTTGGGTTCTGTGTGTTATTGGGTCCTATATGCGTTGGGTTCTCTGTGTTATTTGGTGCTATATATGCTGGGTTCTGTGTGTTTTTTGCAGAAGAATAAGTGCAAAGACAGGCTAGCAGGGCTCAGCATGTGCACGCAAAGAAGGGCTGTGTTCTTTCAGCAGGATGAAGAGAGAGAAAGAGAGAAAGAGCGAGAGAAAGAGAAAGTGAGAGAAAGAGAGAGAGAGAGAGCGAGAGAAAGAGAGAAAGAGCGAGAGAAAGAGAGAAAGTGAGAGAAAGAGAGAGAGTGAGAGAAAGAGAGAGAGCGAAAGAGGGAGAGAGAGAGCGAGAGAGGGATTATCAGTCCTGGAATGGAAAGAGTCGTTCCAACTTCAGACCCCCCCACACCCACACGCCTCCTCCGTCCTTCCCTCTACTGTCCTCCCTCTCTCCTCAGCGACGGAGTGCCCTTATTTGCTCCTGTAGTTTCCGCCAGCGATATCTCCACCTGAAAGCACAGGAAATCTCAATGTTATTCTGTGACCTTTCACAAACAAGGACAGCTGGATATCAGCGCCGCACTGCTGGTGACCTGATTAGTATTTTATATCAGTTATACTGAGCTATACAGGACTCTGGACACGGCTGCTCAGATATCACAGGAAAGCTTATTTCTATGATAACAAAATATAATAGAATGTATATCAATAAAGTTGCAGTGAAAGTCCAGTAATTTCACTTCCTGTTTAGCACTGGCTCACAGGAAGTGGGTTTAAATCTTACAGTATAACATCTGTAGAAAGGGTACATTTTAAGTCATGTTGATATATATTTTTTCTGAAGTCTCAAACATTTTCCAGGTCATTCCAAACATTCCTGGTAAATGGTAAATGGACTGCACTTATATAGCGCCTTTATCCAAAGCGCTTTACAATGGCCTCTCACTCACACATTCACACACCAATGGCAGCAGCCACCATGCAAGGTGCTAGCCTGCTCATTGGGAGCAATTTGGGGTTCAGTGTCTTGCCCAAGGACACTTCGACATGTGGACAGGAGGAGCCGGGGATCGAACCGCCAACCCTGCGATCAGCGGACGACCTGCTCTACCTCCTGAGCCACAGCCGCCCACTGCTGGTCAATCCCTGAGTGACTAATTTGTCCTGTATTTCTCCAGAAATACCTTTCTTCAGGAAACATTGTTTTCATTCCTGAGTATTAATGCTCACATATCCTCACAAGCCAAATTTATGTTTATGAAGATGAATCTGTAGTTTTCATTTTTGTTAGTTTACCATGTCATACATCAACTGTCAGGAGAGGAGATTTGTACTTACAAATAAACACACACACACACACACACACACACAAATAGACACACACATAGACAGACAAACCTAGAAAATGTAACACACACAGAGCACAAATACATTAAATACATTAATACACACACAAGCACATCCACACACACAGATACACACATAACACACACACACACACATGCTGAGACATGTGCATACAGGACAGCCTGCATAAAAACACATATTCTCACATACTCTCACATAACTCTCATGCAAATACAGGCAGGCCTGCGAACACACACACACACACACACACACACACACACACACACACACACACACACACATGCTCCTTGTTCTCTCTCATCATCATTCTTCTCTTCCCTTCGTTGCCTTACCGTGAAAACCCGTTTCCACCTGTTTCAGAGAGAGGGAGGGGGGTAAGACTGTGGCGGTAAGATGCTGTGGTGGTAAGATGCTGTGGCAGTAAGATGCTGTGGCGGTAAGATGCTGTGGCAGTAAGATGCTGTGGCAGTAAGATGCTGTGGCAGTAAGGTGCTGTGGCAGTAAGATGCTGTGGCAGTAAGATGCTGTGGCAGTAAGATGCTGTGGCAGTAAGATGCTTTACAAAACAGAGGGAGATTCTGACTTTTCACAGACGACGGTTTAGGTGCGCGTTCTGTTTTCTTTTTTAAGCTCAGATAGGAATATAAATCATCCAGAAGAGCATTTAACACAGGGGTGCACAACTCCGGTCCAGGAGGGTTGTTCCATGTACTGGTTTTTCTTCCAACCAATTACTTTAGTTTTACTTTTATTACAGCTCTATCAACTATGCTGGTCCCCTCCTGTACTTGAGCAAAGTAACATTTTTAGGATGCACTCGCAGTCTGTGGCTGTTGCTGGTCCTTATACGGGTGTCAGATCAAGATATTATTGAACTAAAATTAAGAGCAGAAGTTGGCGCAAAATCCCGAAACAGATCGCCCCCTGTTGTGCACCCCTGGTGTAAGGCGTGTCCCGTTGGGCTGAGAGTGCGTCCAGGAGGTCAGGGGGAAGTTTGTTTCTCTGTGAGCTCACACACACACTTGAGCATACGCACGCGAGCCCGCGTTATCGGGACGGCAGCTGGTGAAGCCGGAACACTACTTGTACTTGGGCGGAGTACTCTTTCCTCCTTCCAAAAAGGAATGAATCGGGGCACCTCTGTGACGTAGCCTGTGAGAGCGCCGGCCGCATGCTCATCGCGAGCCGCGAGGTCGTCAGGTTCAAATCCCGCCGTGCCTTTGCTACCGTTCTCCCTGTCTCTCTACACTGTGCTGTCCACTAAAGCTGAAACTCTCCCTCTCTCTCGCTCCCCGTTCTTCCTGTCTCTCTACACTGTGCTGTCCACTAAAGCTGAAAAGCCCTAGAAATATGATTTTTTTTTTTTAAACGAATGAATGAATGAATAAATAAATAAAAACACTGACAACACAAGAAACCTACACACTTTAGAGGGAGGAGGGGTCACATAGTGGGCTGGGGTCGGGGTGACAGAGGGAAGATTTTCGGTTAGCTCCACTTTGTCTCGCCTCGTTTACCATCGACGTTCATGAATATTTATGATGACTCATCAGTGGCCTGCAACGAATGAGCGGAAGACTGAACGTCACTTTGAACGTTGAGCCGAGCATTCCTCCACATTTACACCAAATTTGCACTAAACATTGCTCATTTAAGAGACAATTTAAATACATATCAGTGAATCAAGCAGAAGAAAACAGAAATAACACAGACAAGAAATTAGGGTTGTTAAGTGTTTTACCGTTTAGACAGTTCAGAAATTATTTCGTAACCGTTTTTATTAGATTCCATGACATAAATGTCAAAATATGTCCTTTTAAAAGTTTAATTTGACAGTTTTTCTTCAGTACGGCTTACATTAAATATACACAGAAACACAGTTTTTTTAGCACAAATGTGTGCATCGATGGCTAAAGCTCATATGAATAGTTATGTTTTATGCTAAAGTGCCGCATAATAACTGTAGGTGCAGAATTAACTCTATTTTTAATGGGTTGCTGGATCACTCTGAGGAAGATTTTTTACCGCACTGCAGCTTACAAAGTAAGTTTGAATCTGAAGATTTACATAAATGTATTAATTTAAACTGCAGTTACAGATTAAATATTTTTAAAACTTTCATTAATATTGTGGTCAGAACAGCGGTGTGGAGCAGCGGTCAGAGCAGCAGTGTGGAGCAGCGGTCAGAGCAGCAGAGTGGAGCAGCGGTCAGAGCAGCAGTGTGGAGCAGCGGTCAGAGCAGCAGTGTGGAGCAGTGGTCAGAGCAGCCGCATGGAGCAGCGGTCAGAGCAGCAGTGTGGAGCAGCGGTCAGAGCAGCAGTGTGGAGCAGTGATCAGAGCAGCAGTGTGGAGCAGCGGTCAGAGCAGCAGTGTGGAGCAGCGGTCAGAGCAGCAGTGTGGAGCAGCGGTCAGAGCAGCAGTGTGGAGCAGCGGTCAGAGCAGCCGCATGGAGCAGCGGTCAGAGCAGCAGTGTGGAGCAGCGGTCAGAGAAGCAGTGTGGAGCAGCGGTCAGAGCAGCAGTGTGGAGCAGTGGTCAGAGCAGCAGTGTGGAGCAGCGGTCAGAGCAGCAGTGTGGAGCAGCGGTCAGAGCAGCAGTGTGGAGCAGCGGTCAGAGCAGCAGTGTGGAGCAGTGGTCAGAGCAGCAGTGTGGAGCAGCGGTCAGAGTTATGCATGGCCATGACACCGCTCTGTCAAACATTAATTTAAATTCTACCTTTGTCCTCATACCTGCTTGTATTCTTTCAAAATCTTTCACTCAGTTCAATGATGCCAGGTGAAATTATCTAGCACTGTTATCTAGCACTGTCAGCTACCCGCTCAATTAATCTGTGCTGTAACGATACTTTAATTATTAAAATTTTCTTTTAATATTGGTACCCACCATAATTTGGAATTAATTTAATAAGTGTGAACTATTTTCCACAGCCAAGCTGGCATAGAGTAGAGTCAGAGGAAGACTTTTAGCCAAGTAATTTAAAAAAAATTAATTTATGGAAAAAAATAAAATAATAGTCAGCGGTCGAGTCTAAATAAATGTAAGAAATGTACACTGCTGGTTCTACACCTGTTGCACTGCAATATCACATTGATGTTGGTGTTTAGGGTTTCAGATTCATGCGGTTCAAAGGTGGTGAGTGTCTTTTTTAGAAGACAAATCCACAAAACGGTTCTTCGGTAACCAGAGTTCAGCAACGTGGAAAGATGCAAATTCTGGTAGCAGAGTGGAGCCATGTAAATTAATCTGATGGTACACTGTCTAGTTATGAGAAAGAAATGGCAAGTTGGGATAGCATTGTACCTTGTTCCACACACACACACACACACACACACACACACACACACACACACACTTACACACACATACACACACACACTACACACACACACACACACACTTACACACACACACACACATACACACACACACACACACACACACACACACACACACACACACACACACACACACACACACACACACACACACACACACACACACACACACACACACACACACACACACACACACACACACACACACACACAGTACATCTACATGCACACACTCTTAAATAATCCCGACTTTACAGAGATAGGCCTGACTGCACAGACAGAATCTCGACTGCACAGATTCTGTCATTTCCGCAGGGCTCGTCTTTCTACCACTAGCCCTGTGCTTCATGCACCCTTTTCACCTCTCTCTCTGTCATTTTCACTGACACCTATCCCCTCCCCCCCTCTCGTTTGGACCGCCCCTCTGCCAACAAAAACCGGGACACAGGGAGGAAAGATCAGCCAACGGTTTGTCAGTGAGGAGCCCCTCCCTGCCGCTCACTCCTCTTCCTCCCCAGAGAGAGGAAGAACAGCCAGCAGGGCAGGTGTTCAGGGTCACAGGAGTCCGGAAGCAGAGGGAAAAAACGCTCAGTGGGCCGAGAAAATTAAGCGGAACTCAAGCAGAGAACAGGAGCATGTAGCGGAGACGCTAATCCCGCTAAGGCCATGTTCACTCCGATTGGCTTATGCAACATGAAGCCCCACCCTCGATACATGACATCACCACCTGACATCACCACCTATTATTATTGTTATTATACGTTTTAAATGAGGCAGTCTCAGCTGACTGTAGAAAACTGAAAGGTTAAAGGTCACCTGCGCCCCCTCTTTATTTTTGGCATTTGCCCAGGATGTCATCTGGCAACGTGCGGAGAGTGGTTGTGAGGAGACAGGAAATGGAAGAGGAAGAGGAAGAGGAAGAATGAGGGGAAGCTGAGGACAGGAAGTGGGGTTTTCAGCTCAGGGGATCTCCTCTTTGTTCATTTAATTTACCCAGGATGCCCTGTTCTAATGAAGCTCCAGAAAGAGGGTTGTACAGCACCGCGAGTGTGAAAATGAGGGGGGGGGGGGGGGTCCCAGGATGGGAAACTCTACTTAACAAAGACCTCGTATTCTGTGACTATCAAGAGTCTGTGGATTTCACACTTTTTCATTCAGCTGAGAGGAGAATCAATAGAGAAAACATAAAAACAAACATACACACTGACTCACATGCAAACACACTACAATACGCATTAACACTCACTCACATATAAACACATTAACACTCGTACACACGCACACATAGACATACATTAACATTAATTCACACACACACACACACACACACACACACACACACACACACACACACACACACACACACACACACACACAACAACATGTATTAACACATAAACAAATATATACACACAGTCCTGTCCCTTGTAACAGGAAACAGAAAGTAAAAGGCAGGAAATGACACGCTTACACCAGGGTGTGGCGGATGCGGCAGTACCCGGCCGGGAGGGTGGAGATGACGTCGGAGAAGCCGGTGTTGCCGGGGAACACCACCTGCCTGCGATGTCGGTCGCGCCAGGTAGTGCCGGACAGGTGATGCCTCTGAGGACTCATCCAGTACCCCCCCTTTCCCTGGTGGGGGGTACAGAAGCTCTTCAGCACGGGGGCCCGCCCGTACTGGTTATAATATAGGGGCTCATACACGCTGGCTCGGGGGGTACTGCGCTTTAGGGAAGGGTGTGGGGTGGGAGAGAGGGGCACAAAAAACAGAAAATCCAGGTTAAAAAGTACAGCAGTCATTTAATCTTTTTTTTTTAACATGAGTCTTTAAAGCCAGGGGTGCGCAACAGGGGGCCGATCTGTTTCAGGACATCGTGCCCGTTACTACCGCTCGTTATTTCATTAGACTCGACGTTCCGCAGGTCTGAAAGCTCAGAGCTTCAGCTGCAGGCTGTGTGTCCGTAGAGAAACATTTTTTTACCGTGGTTAGATACTGGGCTAAAGCAACACTGGGGTGTACAGCTGTTTTAAAGAATTAAAGCAGAACAAGAAGTGTAAAAAAAAAGTCTGTATCAACTTAAGTGTTTTCGTCTCGTCATGAGAATTAACATTGTATTTATTTTCTACAAAGTAGAGTTTTAAGTTACTTTTTACACGTGAAATTGTTTTACCCCATTGGCACATTTTGAAATGAGCGTCATTGGCAATTGTTTTGTCTTATTTAACAAAAAAGTAATATAAATAAGGTTTTAAGTGTAAATATAAGACTAAAATACCTGTTAAGATGAACTTATTTTTTTGGTTTTTGCAGTGAACACAAGCCAGCGGGATTGACGCTGTATCCTTGTGATTTTGACCTTTGAGATGTAATAAAGCAGTGAGGGAGAGGTGTGGGTAGGGTAGGGGGGGCGTTTGGGCGTGGCGTTTGGGCGTGGCCCTTAATCGTGACGCAGGGGAAGTGACGGAGAGGGAGGAGTCAGGCGGGGTGTGAGTGACACCTCCGGCAGGAGGTCACCGCCACGCCTCGTCCCTCTGGACCCTCCCCCCCCGCTCGTCTCGAGCGATGACACCCCGCCGTAAATCTGTCCTCGCCAGCGCAAACGTTCCAGACGAGACGGGGCGCAGTGCCAAAACCGGGGGGAGAGGGGGGGGGGGGGGGGGGCTGGTTTTACTGACTGATTTATCGCTGCTCTGCACATCTTTCTTCTGGCAGTGAGGAAGAGAAACAGCGGCTGTGTGTGTGTGTGTGTGTGCGTGTGTGTGTGGGGGGTGGTTGGGGGGTATTATATTTGGTAGTATTTGTTGTGCCCCCCCACACAGCAACAAGAGGGCTGGGACGTAATTGTGCCCCCTTTGCTCAGCTCTTATTTTAGAATTTATAACACCTCTGATCTCGCATCTCTGTGGGGCTCTGCCCTGTCATGCTGGTGTGAGCATTCTGGGTAATTTTAGTAGATTGATGAGCTTAAAAAAAAAATTAAGTTAAATTTTATTGAGGACTCTTGAGGCCTAGACCACTCCACAACACACTGGGCCCTTCCTGGGCCACGCCCACTAATTCTGATTGGTTCAAGGGCATGCAAAAGCCTTTCCTGGACCTTTCGTTAAATAAACCCAGTTTTTTTTAAATTAGATCATCATCATCATCATCACTTTGTACACTGTGCCCACACATTTCTCACATTCTGTCACTCTCATAGCCATTATTGTTCAGGGGAACGTGAAGAAATGGCACTTTTGTAACGTACGATGGCTCGAGGTGCTAAACGGCGACGCTTTCAGATTATTTACGAGCCTCACAATGCAAAGAGGCCCCTTTAAAAGTTCTGTTTATGAAAGTTAAAGCTGAATTTTCTCTGCCTCCATCCCCCCCACCCCCTTCCATACCATTCCTCCACCAATACCCCCCCCACCCCACCCCACCGTTTATCGTTGCAGAAGCCCCGGCTCAATGGTGAGGGGCCTGAAGAAGCAGTGGCGGTAATGAAATACCGTTCTGAAAAACGCTACATTCCATGTGTGTCGCCATAGGGGGAGGGGGGGGGGGGGGGGGGGTGTTAGAAAAAGAAAGAATGGAAAAAAAGTTTTTGTACTTTTTGAATAACGCTCGCTGCACCCAGTGGAGAAATGTGGCAGTGGCGGTTTCACTGCAGAGTTATGGATGGCGGTTTCACTGCAGACTTATGGATGGCGGTTTCACTGCAGAGTTATGGATGGCGGTTTCACTGCGGAGTTATGGATGGCGGTTTCACTGCAGAGTTATGGATGGCGGTTTCACTGCAGAGTTATGGATGGCGGTTTCACTGCGGAGTTATGGATGGCGGTTTCACTGCGGAGTTATGGATGGCGGTTTCACTGCAGAGTTATGGATGGCGGTTTCACTGCGGAGTTATGGATGGCGGTTTCACTGCGGAGTTATGGATGGCGGTTTCACTGCGGAGTTATGGATGGCGGTTTCACTGCGGAGTTATGGATGGCGGTTTCACTGCAGAGTTATGGATGGCGGTTTCACTGCAGAGTTATGGATGGCGGTTTCATTGCTGAGTTATGGATGGCGGTTTCACTGCGGAGTTATGGATGGCGGTTTCACTGCGGAGTTATGGATGGCGGTTTCACTGCGGAGTTATGGATGGTGGTTTTTGACGCACTGTAAATTGCAGAGGTCCGGCTCATTCCGGGGAGAGAGACTGCACAGTTGTACTTGCGCTGTTAGTTTTCTTTTCTGTTTTTTTATTCTTTATCTTTAATTTCTTGCATCTAAGAGCCCCGGTTCAACCATCAGATCAGTATAAGGACCAGTGAAACGATATATGTGTGTCTATGCTTGTGTGCATGTGTGTGTGTGTGTGTTTGTGTGCGTGTGTGTGTGTGTGTGCGTGTGTGTGTTTGTTTTTGTGTGCGTGTGTGTGTGTGTGCGTGTGTGTGCGTGTGTGTGTGTGTGTTTGTGTGCGTGTGTGTGTGTGTGTGTGTGTGTGCGTGTGTGTGTGTGTGTGCGTGTGTGTGCGTGTGTGTGTGTGTGTTTGTGTGCGTGTGTGTGTGTGTGCGTGTGTGTGTGTGTGTGCGTGTGTGCGTGTGTGTATGTGTATGCATGTGTGTGTATTACATTACATTCTCTTGGCAGACGCTTTTATCCAAAGCAAAATACAATAAGTGCATACCAAAGGTCAAATAACTATAAACAGGTCCGATAAAGTACAGTTCTATCATAAAGTAGCCATCCATAGACATCAACATTGAGTCTAGGTGTGTATGTGTGTGCACGTGTGTATGTTTGTTTGTGTGTAGTATGCATGTCCTCTTCTATATCTCTGACTAATTAAAAAGCGATTCAGCCTTTTCTCACACTTTTCTCACACTTTTCTCAGTGGAAATCCACATCCTGTGGTTAAACCTGTGAGCAAACCCATTCAATCTGCAGAGGTTATAATTACAAGCGGACATTCCAGTCAATAAAACATTAAATTAAATGATTTATTTGGCTTGTGTTTACTTCACAGGCACAATTCATTATCAGATGTTAATATAGCAGTGCCAAAGATCTGTTTGTGTTCCACATCTGTTCCCTTAAAGGACATGTGGTCGGTCCAGCATCACAATGGATAACATTCAATTACTTCATTTAGTTGGCTGAGGTTTGTTGAAGTATGTAAATGTGCTACAGATATAAACCAGAAGCTGGCGAATACAGCGTGAGCACTCTCCTCAATGTATGTACGCTTCATCTGTTTGTTTGGTCATGAAGCCAGTGCTATTGCAAGGTGACCTCTGACCTTTGTGATGCGTATACTGCAGTGGCCTCTGACCTTTAATATCAGTACACTGTGGAGCGACCTTTGACCTTTGCTATCAGTACACTACAGAACAAACTCTGATCCAGAGCCTGTGTAACACGTTCCCCTGACAACACAAACATTCAGTCGTCAATAATAAGACCCAAATTATTTGACCCTGTGTACAAACCCAAATATATACTGAGAAAGCATGCAGACAGCTGGGAAATTTTAAATCGCTCTAATTTGTTATGATTAATCCCATAATCGTGAAAGCCAATGTTTTATGAATACAGAGCACTGCCTTCCTCTATCAACTCTCCAGGTGTTTCACCATTGCATTACTGTACATTCATTTAGCAGAGAGAAGTAAGCAAACAATTGCATTGAAATAGGTTAGATAAGAGCAGCTTTGCTACATAATCCCAGGAGAGGGGTAAGTGCAATCAATACATAAATAGATACGAAACATTTTTACACAAACTGAGCTTAGAGCACAGACACCATTAATTTAACTAAGCGTCCATTCAAGACGGACAGAAACAAGACAAGACACAAGGCTGGAATCTCTCCCTCTCTCTCTCTCTTTCTCCAGACCCATCTATGATGGGTATACTGTATATACTGTATATATATATATATATATATATATATATATATACTGTAATGTACATTATAATGTTTGATCTCTTTCTGTCTATCTATCTCTTTCTCTCTAATGTATACCATAATGTTTGATATGTATATACGGTAACTAACCTGAGAATGTAGTTGGCCACATAGAGAGCAGTTTCTGGAAACATGGTCCCTTTCTTTCTCCTGTCCAACATAAGGAGAGGCAGTCAGAGACGGGCGAGAGGGCTTTCCAGACCCCGTCCCGGGACCCCTGCTTTAAGTAAGGAGCAAGGCGCGACCCAGAGTCTCCGCTTTCGGAACCCTATACCCCCTCAGGTGGGATACGGGACGCGGGACTCTCTGAAATAGAACGGCTCGGGGCCGGCCCTCATGTAGGGGCCTGGGCCCATCCTGGCTATGAGACAACCTAATAAGGGATTCTGTGGTCTGCGGGCGGTTAGGGTCTGAACCGTTTGCCAGTAGGATGTCTTAGGGTGGAGGGGGGCGGGGGGTGGGGTGGGGGGGGGGCAGGGGAGGGACGCTGCCGAAATTCATCTGCGGTGACTGCAGCACACAGAAAGGGATGAAGGAAACAATGTGGACATCTGATGGAAACAGGGTTGGGTGGAGCGCAGGGATGCTTGGGCCCTGAACCAGGCGGGTGTTGGGTCTAATCCCAACTGTAAAAATACTGCTGCTGTGTCATTTACCTAAAATTACATCAGAGGCGAGGCCGGAAGGTATGCCTCCATTTTGTCAGGTATCGGGCCTATTTTTAGCTTTGTGGCGTCAGGTCAGATCGGGCACGGGCCTATATTTTCACGTAAGCACAGCCAATGTGGAAGTTTACAAATAGCTGCGTAGAAACACTTCAGCCAGCTGTTAACAATGATTGACAGCAACGTAAAACCTCTACTTTTAGTAGTGTACCGTTATGCTCAACTAGCAAATTAAAACAGTCGCATTTAACAGCACAGGAGCGACAAACTTAATTACCCATCATTCCATACTTCCCATACTTCTCCACTCCACAGAGTAATCATACTGTTAACCAGCGGTGTACTGCTATTGTTTTTAGTACCGGAGTGCAGTATTGCATGACGTCACCTTCAAAGGTAGCCAATTAGTCTAGATATACAACGGGCTGCCCCGTAGGTGCCAGACAGTAGAATGAGTTAAAAACTGAATACAATAACGATGATTATCAACCGTACTTAACAGTATAATAAAGGCACATGAACGGTGGTCGTAGATGTAGGCCGAGATTGATTGCAATGGGTCACATAGAACTGACAGAAGTAAAATGAAATGGAGCAGACAGTTTGATGATGATCGCATGTAGTTGGTCACAGATGAGTCAAGAAGACAGGACAGCGCCGGATTGAAGAAGAACGCAGCGATGTTATTCTAGGGATATTGGCCTAATATAATTTATTCATTTCATTAGGTGCATTGAAAATGTGTTGATCATTTTAAAAAAAGTACTTTTTTTACTCTTAAAAATAAGTGCCGGAGCGACGCTCTGGTGTGCTCTTATAGCGCTACACGCCTGCTGTTAACAATTTTCACATTTATCATAAAAACTGTCAGAATAAGATACAAGAGTGATGATCTGTGACAAACATGTTATTTCTGTGATGTTAAGAGATGAGAAGCTCATATCTCAATGTAAATACATGGCATCTAAAAAGGAATAAGGCCTGGGTAAAGATAAGAGGCGCGAGATTTTCAGATCAAGTCTTGAAGGCAGCTACGTGTTTATCTCGTTCTAGGCCACTCGCTGGAAAGTAAACACTGGGATAGATGTTTTCTTAGAGATCCTAATGACACTAGTGCTGCTGTTGGTACAGAAACCTCAAGCTAAAGAGAGCATGGACAGAGATGAAGGAGAGAGTGATACGTAGGCTCGGGAGAAGAAAAAAGAGAGAGAGAGAGAGAGAGAGAGAGAAAGAGAGAGAAAAAAGAGAGGGAGGGGGAGAGCCAGAGATAATGAGAAGTTCACATAAT
Organism: Ilyophis sp. 1 JC-2022; assembly: GCA_022702515.1. Classification (NCBI taxonomy): domain Eukaryota; kingdom Metazoa; phylum Chordata; class Actinopteri; order Anguilliformes; family Synaphobranchidae; genus Ilyophis; species Ilyophis sp. 1 JC-2022. The sequence continues at coordinate 67,007,821 of CM040406.1, read as the reverse complement.
GAAGAGTTCTCTCAAGCTCTAGCTGATAAAACTTTGACGAGAAAAAAGGAAAATAATCGTAAAGAATTTAGGACTGATAACACCCCCAACCCCCCCCCCCCCCCCCTCCCCTTCTACCACCACCAACCAACCAACCCCTCATTCCCCAAGAAGACATGCACAAACATTAAAACAGAAGAGTCTGTTTGGGGAAGGGTAAGGGTAAGACCCCGACCCCTGACCCCTGACCCCCGACCCCCGACCCCCTCCCTCATTCTCAACTGTACCCATGAATCCCTGCCTCATGATGGATGACCGGGGGCCTCAGGGGGGCTTGGGCTGTCGAGTGAAGCCCCTACCAGATTACATTCTCTCGCTGCCCCCTCCTTGCAAGCACCACACTGCAGACCAGGGATGTAAAACTCGACGACCTGGAGAGGCTCGCGGTGTCTGCTGGTTTTCCTTGCGTTTCAACACTTTAAAAAAGTGCTTTCATTTAAGTCACTGATCCGCAAAAAAAGGTCCACCACCCCCCCCTAATCTCAAAAACCCAGGAGTAGGCTGTCAGTGTATTCCTCAAGAAACAGTGCACGCGTTGGGAGGGTGATGGCGAGAGGTCTTCCTCACTTATCGCCCGTGATCACGTTTGCATGCGTGCGGAGAACCGGACTGTTTTATTTATAAAAACGAAGAATCGGGCCGGCCTTCCACGCTCTCCCCTTTGTGCGGGGGGTTTTATCCTTTTCTTTGAGTGGCAGTGAGCTTCACAGCCTCACCTGTGAGGGCTTTGATCTTCTCACAGGGTAATAGGGACATGATAAACCAGCAGCCAGAGCTGTCAGATTTCATATTGAGGCCCCAGGGGGTGGGGGGGCTGCCTGACACAAACTTCTCCTCACACACACGCACACACACACACACACACACACACACACACACACACACACACACACACACACACACAGACCCCCTCATACACACACACACACACACACACACACACACACACTCACACACACACACACACACACACACACACACACACACACACACACACACACACACAGAAAGCTGGCAGTCTGGTTCTGCAGGTCGCTGGCTCTCCGTTGTCTTGGCAGGCAGTTGAAACAGCTCTGAGCGCTCCACTTTCTGCTGCAGCCTCCCAGCTGTGAGGCCGCGGGCTTCACCTGTCCCTTTTCCCACAGAAACACAACTCAGCCCCGGAGCATGCTGGGATGGCGGGAGGGTTCGGCACGCGATGCGATGCGTTGGACCTGCCGCCTCCCCCCCCCCACCTG
>CM040406.1:66996544-66999044 GCA_022702515.1 Ilyophis sp. 1 JC-2022 | reverse complement strand
AGGAATTCTATAATTGTATCATTATATTGATGGATTCTAATTCTTCTGTTCTAAGTCTTGACTAATTTTCTTCTGTTTGGAGCATGGGGAAACCACACAACAAATAAAATGTATATTATTATTATTATTATTATTATTATTATTATTATTAGTATTATTATTATTAGTATTAACACATGTTTTGTTGAAAATATGTAAAGTCCGCATTCCAAACTGGACATTCCTGTCAGCAACAGCTGGGTCAGTGGCGCCATAATGTTTTACCCAGCAACAGTGTGCCATAACGGTTAAAGGACCTGGGGGGGTATACTACTAAACAGGATTACTGAGTTAGCTGGATAACTGCACTGAGTAAAACCAAGAGGGATATACTGCAAAACAGGATTACTGAGTTAGCTGGATAACTGCACTGAGTAAAACCCGAAACCATCCCAAATCTGGAACACGGACTGAAGTAAAAAGAGCTGTTCCCGGTTCTAATCAGTACAGTTATCCAGCTAACTAAGTAATCCTGCTTTGTAGTATACGGCCCTGGCCTTGTAACTCAGAAGTTGCTGGTTTGATTCCCTGATGGGGCATTGCCGTTGCATTCATGATGAAAAGTACTTAAACTGAAATGTTTTAATCACGGCGAAAAATATAAAACCATGCCAAGACCTTGTTACCACTATGGAACACCAAACACGCAATACATTAAGTTCTGTCACAAAGATTCCACCAATCAGATGACTTCTGCAGGAGGGCAGACCAGAATCAATCCACTGATTGGTTCAGACCTTCTCTAAGGGTGTGTCTTCTAAAGCTGAAGCTTTAACTTTAAGATATTCTCGTACTGGTGAGTCATCTTAGCACATGCAGGCAAGCTTCAGGCAGGAAGTGTTGGTAATATTCAAAAACTTAGTCAGCTTCTATTTGCCAATGTCCTGGTCTTTACAGTAAAATGAGTCACAGTCACTATGACTAAGAATAATTACCAAAAATACCCACGTTTGAGAATCATTCGCCAGCTCAGTGGTACTAAACATGTTAAACATTTTACACTGATATCAGTTGGAAATACGCACAAGTATCAAATATCAATTCAAATGGCAATGTCTCATCTGTCCAATGATGTTTTTATCTGGCATTTATTTGAAACAGAAAACGTTCTGCTTGGTTGGTCTTGTAGTTTAACTCCAGTGTTCATCACCAGTGGCAATCACAGAGACACAGCGATGAATTCAAATCCAGATTTACATGAACAACAGAAACACTTGTTTCACAATCCTCAGATGCTGTTGCGTGGTGGAAAGGACTGACGTGTGAAGACACCGCAACTGCTCAACGCTAAACCACCGATAACCCCACCCATTAATTCACAACACTCTCCTCTTCCGCAGTCCGGCATCCTCCACTCTCGCTCATAAATAAAGATTGGGGAGACAAGGTCTCGTGGCCCAGTCGATTTTTGCTTCATCTCTCTATCTTTTTTCCCCCCAAGAGCTGCATTATCAATAATTTATATTGATCTTTTTTCATGAGTGCTTGTCTTCACAGCTGTTGCCAGACGCTAAGAGGAAATGACATCGCCTGTATGTACTCCACACACCACAACGCAAGAGACCCTGCCTTCTCTTCCTCTTTACAGACTGGCTTTCTTTTCAGGGACAGATTTTTACTGGGGGTTTTCTCAAACTGCCATTCGAACCTTACTCGAGGTTCAAACCAGAAAACCCTCTTGGAATAATGAATTGCACTTATGTAGTGTGTTTATATAGCGCCTTGTCTGGATATCAAAGTTCTATTCAGTGAGGGGCAAGGCTAATTTTTCTCACCCTCAACCGCATCGCACCCACCTGAGTGAAACACACACGGCGGCCATTTTGTGCTGTGAAATGAGGGGTTGCATGTTCAATTCCTGAATGGGGCACTGCTGTTATAACATCGAGCGAGGCACCTGCTTTTGTTCAAAAGGCCGTCATTGTAAATAAAAAAATTGTTCTTAATTGACCTGCCTGGTTAAATAAAGGTTAAATACATTTTTAAAAGAATGTAAGCTGCACAAGTGGCCCTGGAGGAGGCTGTCTTGTTATTGGCTCAAAGTACAAATGTAGAAAATGTTTTGACGCACCAGTGCTGTAATCAGATCATAATTCTGCATTTCCTGCAAGTCTACAATGTTGGAGAAACAGTCAGCAGATGTGATGCGTTAGCCGGGTAAGAGCCTCCGTGGTATGAATAGCTTGTGCAAGGTTGAGGACTCTCGTTCACGCCCCTTTTTTGTCATTTACTCATGGTCCCCTTGGCAACGCAGCATCACTTGAGATTTTTTTTTTCATATGAAGGCTTTGCACAAAGGCCACAAAGACATCCTCGGCGAGAGGGGATTTGTGCGCTGAGGAGACGTGCATGCCTTAATACTAGCCTCAAACTTTAAAACTGGACTCCATTCGACAGCTTCAAATCACGCTCTTCCACACTCTGAAATAGAAGCAAAACAAACCCCGACCCCATCTTCTAC
>CM040406.1:66969044-66994044 GCA_022702515.1 Ilyophis sp. 1 JC-2022 | reverse complement strand
TTAGTCACATTTGAATGAGAGTGGCATGCAGATGCAAATGGAGAAAAAATAAACGAGGGAGGGGGGGGAGGAGTGGTAATTTGGGGAAATACTGGTTTGTGGGGGGGGTTCCCTGTGGTTGAGAAAGACACGCATTGTGCGGTTTGAGTGACAGGAAATTATTTATTCTACTCAAACAGTCCTGTGCTGAGTAACACACTTACCACACAATCTAGAAAAATCCAGCATTAAAAATGCTTCTGGAGGTCATTTCTCCCTGAAAGATAGATAGAAAGAAAGGAAAAGAAAAAATGTATGAATGAATGAAAGAAATACCTTTGTCATTCTGCTTATAATCTTTTTTTTTGACAGTGTAATGCCATGCATTGTAGTTTTTCCAGGATGATAGGTGTATAATATCCATTCTCAATATAATATCCAGAAAAACATTGACCAGGATTCAATCAACATTTGCCCAACTTTGACTTACAAGTAAATGCAGTCGTTGCACTTGTTAATGTTTTTGCGATTGCTGAACTCGCCAGACTGCTGTTTGTGAAGAAGAAGAAAAGAACGGCTGTAAAAGTTAAGAACAGTTGTTGATTTGAATCCCAGACATTATTTATCTCAAAAAGAGCCATTTTGTCGTATTTAAACGGAATTTCCAACTCTCCCTTCTGGTTTTTCTGTTTTGTTTTTTTCCCTGAGAATAATGCAAGCTGCCCTTTTATGCTTTTATTCTAACGGCTGAGTGGAAAATAAGAGTAACGAGTCACAAATGAAAGGGCAGATATATGTCGGGTCTTCAGCCGTCTGTGGAAAGTCTGGAGGGGGGATTTTGAGCAGAATGTTGTGAGGGGGGATTTTGAGCTCCACACTGGCAACACACAGATTTTTGCAAAAGAGACCCCAGATAATAGCCACGGGTTCGAATAGAACAACATAGATATCTTTAATCAAACTCGAGTGAGATTTGGGGTTCACCTGTGACACACAGTAGATCAGGGGGGCAAGGGGAGTGGGGGGCAAATAGACATTAAACGCACTAATAACAACCCCTACTGGCACCACGTGCACAAATTACGCATTGCAAAAAAAAAATTTATCAAAAAAACCCCGCCCACTCCGCTGAGTAATTTTTTAGTTTTTATTACTACGTTAATCTGAGCCCCTGCACAGCTGTCGTAGACCAGCATGCCTGTGGAATGTACCGGAAAAATAAGGCTGTTCATTTCTCATTACATTTAGATTTAAAACGACATGTATTTTCAGGCCTATTCGACAAAACAGTCAAAGATAAGGGCAAAATCTATCCTGTATTGTATTCCCACCAAAACAGAAAGATGGAAACAAATTGTACGTGCCAACAGAGAGTTTAAATGAGAGCATTTTTCACCTTGCTTTTGATGTTGCTTTTGCCTACCATACAGTACCACTTTGAAATTACATTACTTTCATCGGCCGCCAATTTCAAGTGAAAACTTTCTCTTTCGCTCTATTCAAATTCAGGACAGTTCCAGTACACACACATAAAATATAAGTTCACTGTTAACTTATTAACCTGATAAAGCAGCACTGGAATAGAGAGTTTTACTGCGTCTTTAAAGTTGTCTGTGTGTATTGCTCAGCGCTCGTAAAAACCCTCTTCAGAGCGGTGGAGAGAGGCGACTAACCTGGGGTTTGACCGAAAGTGACCGAAAACCACAGCCTGAGCCGTGACCGAAAGGGTGCTGGTGACAGGCGAAAGGGGAGTCCTTATATGGGCTTCCCCTTGACAACTTTAAAGAACATGGGAGACGCATCTATCCTGATATTACCACATGGGATATCCGCTCTGCTCAATCAACACTTATATCCTGATATTACCATATTGGATATCCACTCTGCTCAACTTCTCAATTTAAACAGAGAGAGAGAGAGAGTGAGAGAGAGAGAGAGAGAGAGAGAGAGAGAGAGAGAGAGATGGGTAAAAGAGGAAGGTATGGTATGAAAGCAGAAGTAAGATGTGACATCAGAAAGCTTCCCTTCACAGCTGAATGGCTGTTTTCATATTTCATGCATACTTGATAAGAAACCCCTGCATGTTGCAAGTTTTGCAATGCGACTGTAAAAAGAACTTGTGGCTTGGTCAAAAACACCAAACTAACATACCCAAACACACACTAATGTATACACAAACACACACTAATGTATACCCAAACACACTAATGTATACACAAACACACACTAATGTATACACAAACACACACTAATGTATACCCAAACACACTAATGTATACACAAACACACACTAATGTATACCAAAACACACACTAATGTATACCCAAACACACACTAATGTATACACAAACACACACTCATGTATACACAAACACACATTAATGTATACACAAACACACAAATGCGTGCACGTATACAGCAGGCAATAATTACATTATGATGGGAGCAAGCCATTGTAGGGTTATCACACACACACACAAACGCACACACACACACTGCAGTATAAAATCACCCACATTATGACTAATTAAACATTTTTACCAAGAGTGCCAAGAACTGTGACAATAAATCTAAGGAGAAGACAGCTGCGAATACTCTTGTTGTTGAACAAAAACCTCACGTCATGTATTTACAAATAAGGAGATTTATTACGCCAGAGGTCACTTGGCTCCTCTAACAACGGGAAAGATTTCAGATAAACGGGAGAGAAATTACGAAAAACGCGGCCCCTGCGTAAATCCTTCCAGCTCTAATGACACGAGGCGAGCCCGTGCGGCGTGTACGAGGTCATTAAGCTGATTTTAATGAACATGCACAGTAATGCAGGGATAAAGGCGTCGGCCTGCTACGCATTCTCCTCATGTGACCGCAACAGGCCACAGAATTGAGCCAAACACGCATTGTGAGAGTACGCATACCAGAGGCAAGGCGTATCCTTTGGCAACCAAGATATTAAATAGGCCATTAACATTTTATTTAGGTGGAAAGACATGGGGCTTCTTCTATTCTTTTGGCCTCTACAAAGAGGGTAATCCCCCACCCCCCCACATGCCAAAAAAGAAGAGGAAAAATAAAAAAAAGGTTAACAACCCTGTCATTAGGGTGTGCAGAGAGCAGTCAGGCCGTTTGTTTTTATAACCTGCCTTTAAAACCAGCAGGGATGCAGCGCTGATGGAGTTCCTCAACATTGTTTCAAACAACAGGAGGATTTATAGATGGGCCGGCTCTCTGCTGAGCAACCAATCAATCAATCAATCAACCCATCAATCATTCAATCATTATGTCATCATATTGTTTTTGTTGTAATAATGAATAATTCAATAATTTATGTTTTGTAGTTCTGTAAAGGATGTTCAATACCAATATCTTCTCTCTCCGATTTCTGTATGATCTGTTTACGTAATAACCTTTTTGCTCACAACAGCCACAAGGCTAGCAAAGAAAGAGATACAGAAAGAGAGAAAAAAGGAAAAAGAAATAAACGGACGAAAAAACGATGTCCTATGTGTTTTTGGTAAAAGAAAATGTAAGTGGATTATGATGTAACACATGTATAAATGGCACAGATAGTGGAGAGGGATTGGGGGGGGGGGGGGGGGAGACGGAGTGTACAGTGAGAAAAAAGAAAAGGACAACACCATTTTCTCTTTAATTTCTCTGCTGAAGGTGAAACCAGTGATTGGGTTTTGTGACGAAAACGCCCTGCTGGGTGAAGGTATTAGAGGCCTCGTCTAATCCCATGTATGTTTCCCGCAATCCCCTGTGGTCCGTGCTCAGAGCATCCTGCCAAAGTAGACCCTGTGCTGTGCACTGCCTGGCTTTTCCCACACTGCCTGGCTTTTTCTACAGTGCATGGCTCTTCCCACACTGCCTGGCTCTTCCCACACTGCCTGGCTCTTCCCACACTGCCTGGCTTTTTCTACAGTGCATGGCTCTTCCCACACTGCCTGGCTTTTTCTACAGTGCATGGCTCTTCCCACACTGCCTGGCTTTTTCTACAGTGCATGGCTCTTCCCACACTGCCTGGCTTTTCCCACACTGCCTGGCTCTTCCCACACTGCCTGGCTTTTTCTACAGTGCATGGCTCTTCCCACACTGCTTGGCTTTTTCTACAGTGCATGGCTATTCCCACACTGCCTGGCTTTTCCCACACTGCCTGGCTTTTTCTACAGTGCATGGCTCTTCCCACACTGCCTGGATTTTCCCACACTGCCTGGCTCTTCCCACACTGCCTGGCTTTTTCTACAGTGCATGGCTCTTCCCACACTGCTTGGCTTTTTCTACAGTGCATGGCTATTCCCACACTGCCTGGCTATTCCCACACTGCTTGGCTTTTCCCACACTGCCTGGCTCTTCCCACACTGCCTGGCTTTTCCCACACTGCCTGGCTCTTCCCACACTGCCTGGCTTTTTCTACAGTGCATGGCTCTTCCCACACTGCTTGGCTTTTTCTACAGTGCATGGCTATTCCCACACTGCCTGGCTATTCCCACACTGCCTGGCTATTCCCACACTGCCTGGCTATTCCCACACTGCCTGGCTTTTCCCACACTGCCTGGCTCTTCCCACACTGCCTGGCTTTTTCTACAGTGCATGGCTCTTCCCACACTGCCTGGCTTTTCCCACACTGCCTGGCTTTTTCTACAGTGCATGGCTCTTCCCACACTGCTTGGCTTTTTCTACAGTGCATGGCTATTCCCACACTGCCTGGCTTTTCCCACACTGCCTGGCTTTTTCTACAGTGCATGGCTCTTCCCACACTGCCTGGATTTTCCCACACTGCCTGGCTCTTCCCACACTGCCTGGCTTTTTCTACAGTGCATGGCTCTTCCCACACTGCTTGGCTTTTTCTACAGTGCATGGCTATTCCCACACTGCCTGGCTATTCCCACACTGCTTGGCTTTTCCCACACTGCCTGGCTCTTCCCACACTGCCTGGCTTTTCCCACACTGCCTGGCTCTTCCCACACTGCCTGGCTTTTTCTACAGTGCATGGCTCTTCCCACACTGCTTGGCTTTTTCTACAGTGCATGGCTATTCCCACACTGCCTGGCTTTTCCCACACTGCCTGGCTCTTCCCACACTGCCTGGCTATTCCCACACTGCCTGGCTATTCCCACACTGCCTGGCTTTTCCCACACTGCCTGGCTCTTCCCACACTGCCTGGCTTTTTCTACAGTGCATGGCTCTTCCCACACTGCCTGGCTTTTCCCACACTGCCTGGCTTTTTCTACAGTGCATGGCTCTTCCCACACTGCTTGGCTTTTTCTACAGTGCATGGCTATTCCCACACTGCCTGGCTTTTCCCACACTGCCTGGCTTTTTCTACAGTGCATGGCTCTTCCCACACTGCCTGGCTTTTCCCACACTGCTTGGCTTTTTCTACAGTGCATGGCTATTCCCACACTGCCTGGCTTTTCCCACACTGCCTGGCTTTTTCTACACTGCCTGGCTTTTCCCAATCTGTCCACTTATATCACTTCTATCAGTGAGGGGCAGAGAAAGTCCCCTACCTCAGAGAAAAGGGGGGTAGACCTGCATCCCGTTTATACTGCTTGGTTAGCAGATGCCTCAAGACTGGTTTCCTTCTATAGTCGATTTTGTCAGTCTCCCCCTGAATTAGTCATTTCTAACCATGTAACCCACATCCACAGAGCAAAAATCTCAGTGTAAAATCAGCTATGAAAGAGCGCAGCACACGCTCTTAATACATAACTGCCATTTTAGCAGACACTGTTGTGTATGTGCTGTGTGGGGGGGGGGGGGGGCGTCATAAACCTCTACATGTGTGCCATTGAAGAGGGAATTGTCCACATGGATGGCACATGAGATACACTCTACCACATGAGTGCAGTCCACTGCAATCCCATAATGCCCTATGCATTTCTAGAGTTTAGAAACCACTACCCCAATCAGCCTAAATAAGTTTCCATGTTCGATTAGCACATTTCTCTCTTACGATGTTGTTAAAATTTGCCATGCAGCAAAATGTCTGTCTGCTGGAAGCAGAAAACCCCCAAAGCCAAGAACCAGATGTTTTCATAAATACTTGTTTTGATGTCTAAATGTTTGATGAAAATATGTTGACACACAACACACAACAGTTTTCTAAAACATGGTCAGACCTGTGTGAAAAACACAGAATGACACTAAAATACTCAAACAATACACAATAATGGCATAGAAAGGTTTATTTTTGTCATAAATAACACATAATATCCTCACTGGCATACTGCTAATTCACACTATATGTGGCGAGCTCATTGAACAGTATTTCTGCCTTTAGCTGTACCATTCACACTTCAGATGTGCAAAAAAAAAAACTTTACCTTAACTCTTCCTCTGACCCCGACAATGCCCAGCTCTGTGCACATCGCTGCCTCTTCCTGTCCACAAAGCTCGGAAAAGCCTGGTAAGGCTTGAGTGGGATCAGTGGATAAGTCCCATGATACCCTTGTTCCATGGCAGGACTCGAGGACCAATCAGCAGGCTCGGGTGGGCACGGACGCACGGGTGAGTCACCAGGCTCGGTATCACACTGAGTTCTGGGCCAGAAAGGATGCACACGGTGCATGAAGCAAAAACTTCACAGAACTACACCATGACCAGGAAACAGGAACTACAACCTCCACAAAATCCAGGTTTCCTGTGCAACAGAACTACATTTATGCATTTAACAGTCATCCAGAGCAACTTATACAACTTATATTTTTCACAATACATAGCTGGGGGTATTTCACAAAGCAGGATTACTTAGTTAGCTGGATAACTGCACTGAGTAAAACCCGAAACAACTCTTTTTACTTCAGTCCATGTTCCATATTTGGGAGGGTTCCAGGTTTTACTCAGTGTAGTTATCCAGCTAACTCAGTAATCCTGCTCAGTAATCCCCCAGACACTTTACTGAAGCAATGCAAGTTGGTTACATTCCTCAATGGTGCAATGGCTGTGCCCCACCTAAACCTGGATATGAACTTGCAACCTCTGATTTACAAGTCCCGTTCCCGAACCGTTATACGACGCTCCCGCCACAAGAAGAACTCAGTAACTAGAGGCATACAATGCGTAAATGAGCTTCTCCGGTCCTGGGATAAAGCCAATGTTACCCGAGAGGAACCTGGATCTGTATGTACTGTATATTTGTTGCAGTGAGGATTGAGAGGTACGTTTTTTTTTTCATGGGCAGACAATGAATAAAAGTTTAACTGGAAAAATATTGGCTCGTCTCGAGACTGAGGCATGGATTCATAAAGTATTTGATCCACATATAAATAAAAAAAGTTGTTTGTTTGTTTTTTCTCTCCCACACAAACACAGCCTGCCCAGTTTTGCAATCAACAAAATAAACTGGCCAAAAATGTTCTTTGTGACAAAAAATAAAAATAAAAAATCCAGATTTTAATGGAATAGGTTTACTGATGATTAAATCTTACTTTTACTCGTGTGTGCTTTCTTTCCATAATCCCCTTAACTGCCATTAACTTCACATTTTAGCCAGCATTCGTGTACGATGAGGTTCTCAAGGATCAGCCATTGCTTTGACGGACAAAAATTTGTAGCAAGGGTTGTGTGGTGGTGCAGTGGTTAGCACCGTCAGGTCCTGGGTTCAAATCCAGGCCAAAGGCTTTTCTACGTGGAGCTTGCATATTCTCCCCTGTGTTCATCGGTTTCCTCCCGGGAGGCTACTCCGGTTTCCTCCCAAAGGCCAAAGACATGCAGGTTAGGCTAATTGGAGACTCTAAATTGCCCGTAGATATGAGTGTGTGTGTATCCTGTGATGGATTGGCGACCTGCCCAGCGGGTATTCCTGCCTCTTGCGCAATGCATGCTGGGATAGACTCCAGCCCACCCCTCCCCCTTGACCAGGAATAAGTGTGCTATACGGATAGATGAATGGAAAGTTTCAGCAATGGCTTTTCAAAACTTTATAACAAATTTTTATGAATTTTTATAAATTCCAACAAGGTACTGTATGATGATGTATATCACTTGCTAGATAAGGACAGATCAAAAATCAATTTTTCATACTGTTCTTCAAAAAATATATAACTTTTATGCTTCCTGCACCAAGAGATTTGTCACCCTTTTTCTTAAAGAAACTATTTTCACTACCTTCCGTTATTTAAATTTATTTATTTTTCTACAAGCTTTTTTTGACATATTTCTCAAGGTTATATAATACAAATTGCCAAATGATGTATAGTAGCTCATTTTACCAGAAGCTGAAATAAATCACAGTAAATGTACTGTAGCAAAGCAACTACAGCAGTTAAAAGTGAAAAATTTGGTTGACAAATTCTCCCACCAATTTGTCACCCACATTTCTAATGTCCAATCACAACTGCAGGTCTGTCCCATCGCCGTAGCAACCCCCCCCCCCCCCCAAATTCAGGAGTGCGTACACTGGCAGGGGTGTTCTCCTGAACGCCTATCGTCAGCCACCAGTCTTCTCAATCTACAGTCCACCAGCTGTGGAATTATGGGTATTGTAGTACACCACACTAATCACTGTGCTAGACCGCTGTGCTGCTGCCATAGGCATCCAAATGAACAAGAGTCACTGTTGAGCAATGGGAAGTGGACTGGAATTCTGCGTAATGCAGTAGCAAATTTGGAGTCAACCTGTAGGACTCCTGACCACATCTGTCATGGACACGGCCTGTATTTGAACGGGACTGTGTGACCAATAACTGTACGAAAGACCTCAACTGACTCTGCTTCCGATTGAAATCTGTGTCAGACCAATCAGCAAACTGTATGCAAATTATGCTGATGATGACCCAAAAGAATGGCAGTTGTTCCTGCTTTCCTGTTTGTTCCTGCATAAAACACTCTGCATCGGGGATTCTACCGCTTGTTGTTGAGAGAGAGAGAGAGAGAAAGAGAGAGAGAGAGACTCTTAAGGCCTGTTAATTGGATTATTATTATTGGATTATTATTATTGTCATTTAAATGACTTGTTCAGTGTTAATTCAACACTAAAAGAGTACATACGAGTCCAAATGTGTACTGATGATTTTGCGACACACCATTCTGTTATTATGTATTAAAAAATAAGTGGCCAGTAAAGCATTTAAATTAAATAAACTGTTTGAGATAGAGGTAAGGAGAGAGAGGGACGAATCAACCTTCTTAATTGGAATTAATAGATTTTACTATTATTTTTTTAAAATTATAATCTATTATGAATATGTATTTAAAAATGTGTCGTACCAGTAAAGCAGTTAAATGTGAAATTGATTGAGAGAGACAAAAAATCAGAGGGAGAGAGAGAGAGTCACAGAGAGTGTGAGTGTGAGAGAGAGCGAGAGAGATAGAGAGAGAGAGAGAAAGAGAGAGAGAGAGAGAGAGAGAGAGAGAGAGAGAGAATTTGGGAAAATTGGAAACGTATAAGTAAATCAAAACATGAGGAAATTGCTATACAAGATGGAGAAAAATGGAAAGAACATTTTGAACAACTCTTTAAAGAAATCCCTATTACTAAATTAGAACAAACCTCAATTTCTGAAAAACTAGATAGCCTAGAATTGATTATTAAAGACAACCAAAACCCCTTGGACTCCCCTATTACTGACAAAGAGCTAAAGGAGAGACTCCAGGCCCTCCAATCAGGGAAAGCATGTGGGCCTGATGGCATCCCCAATGAGATGCTAAAATACAGCAACAACAAAATGCAGGAATCACTGCTAAAACTGTTCAATCTCATTCTGAGTGTGGGATACTTCCCTGAAATCTGGAGTCAAGGACTAATAACCCCCATATTCAAGAGTGGAGACAGATTTGACCCCAACAATTACCGAGGCATTAGTGTGAACAGTAATCTGGGGAAGGTGCTTTGTAGCATTATCAATAAAATAATTTTAGTCTTCCTTAATGAACACAATGCCTTGAGTAAGAGTCAAATTGGCTTTTTACCAAAACATCGGACTACCGATCATATTTACACCCTACACACCCTAATTGATAATTACGTGAATCAAAATAAAATACAAATATTTGCTTGTTTTGTAGATTTTCAAAAAGCATTTGATTCTATTTGGCACAAAGGATTATTGTACAAACTTCTTGAAATTGGTGTAGGGGGTAAAATCTATGATTTAATCAAATCAATGTACACAGAAAATAAAAGTGGAGCTAAAATTGGCAACAAGAGAACAGAATTCTTCACTCAGGGGCGTGGAGTGAGACAGGGATGCAACTTAAGCCCAACCCTATTTAACATTTACATTAATTAATTGGCTACAATATTGGAACAATCTGCAGCCCCTGGTCTCACTCTACATGATAAAGAAATTAAATTCCTGCTCTATGCTGATGACCTGGTTCTACTATCGCCTACAGAACAAGGGCTACAGCAGAACCTGGACCTGCTTGAGCAGTACTGCCAGACCTGGGCCCTGGCAGTAAATCTAAAAAAGACTAAAATAATGATTTTTCAGAAAAGACCCAGATTTCAGGGCAATAAATACAGATTTAATATAGGATCAAACACAATAGAACATTGTACAAATTATACTTATTTAGGACTCACAATTAGTTCATCTGGAAATTTCAACTTGGCTGTGAATGAACTGAAAGAGAAAGCCAGAAGGGCTATTTATGCCATTAAAAGGGGAATACACTTTGACATCCCAATTCAAATTTGGCTAAAAATATTTAAATCGATCATTCAACCTATTGCACTTTATGGCAGTGAAGTGTGGGGTCCGCTTACAAAACAAGATTTTTCAAAATGGGAAAAACACCCAACTGAAACCCTGCATGCAAAATTCTGTAAAATGATATTACGGGTACAAAGGAAAACACCCAATAATGCATGCAGGGCTGAATTAGGCCAATACCCACTATTAATCAATATTGAAAAAAGAGCAATTAAGTTTTGGCAACATCTAAACCACAGCGACCCCAACTCTTACCATTATAAAGCCCTGAAATGCCAAGAGCTGAGCATAGAGAAAAGTCCCCTCAGTCAGTTGGTCCTGAGGCTTTCTGCACTAACACCTACTAACACCAATCAGCCTCAGGACAGCACCATAAAAACACAGGAAATTAGAGTAAACCAAATTATATCACAACACAAAGAAAACTATATCAACCATTGGAGCACTCAAACCCAAACACAAAGTAAACTTCATTGCTATCTGGCTCTAAAAAGACATTACAGTTTGGCAGATTACCTAACCATGGTAAAAAATACTAAGCTTAGAAAAATACTGACAATGTACAGGCTCAGTGAGCACAGTTTGGCCATAGAGACCGGTCGGCACAGGCAGACATGGCTTCCCAAAGAGGAAAGGCTGTGCTCACAGTGCCAACAAAAAGAGGTTGAGACAGAGAAGCACTTTCTTTTAAAATGCACAAAATATGAAAACCAACGAAACATTTTCTTCCATAAAATTAGACAGGTATGCCCAAATTTCCTAAACCTTCCTGATGAAGAGAAACTCCCCATTCTCCTCGGGGAGGAAGGGAGCTGCATGACCCTGGCAGCACAATATATTTCTGCCTGCCACAGCCTGAGACACAGTGAGTGACACCAAGACAGCAACAAGATCTATATATTATTTTATAGTTTATACAATGTATATATAATGTTACTATTATTTTCATAATTGTATTTGTAGTAATTAATTGTTCATATTGTACTGTATATTTTGTGTTTGCTTTGGCAATATTTACCATGTGTATTTCATGCCAATAAAGCATTTGAAATTGAAAATTGAATTGAGAGAGAGAGAGAGAGAGAGAAAGAGAGAGAGAGAGAGAGAGAGAGAGAGAGAGAGAGAGAGAGAGAGATGAGTCTTGTATTAATCGGAGCCCTATCAAGCTCAGCAGACAGCACAGTCTTTTCCAAACAGCAGGAAATAAAGAAATGAACAAAGGAATGACCTCATCAGAGAGTTCATCAGGACAGGAAGCAGGAAGTGCTTTTCACACTGCAGAAAGATACAGGTCACTGTTCTGATAGAGAGGGAGGGGAGAACGGTTTACCGTTTTGTTTTTTCAAAGTGGTGCGTATGTATGTGTGTGTGTGTGTGTGTGTGTGTGTGTGTGTGTGTTTAGGTGTGTTTGTGCATGTCCGTGAATGCATGTGTGTGTGTGTGTGTGTGTGTGTGTGTGTGTGTGTGTGTGAACAATTATAGACACTTTTTATTATTGTCCTGGTATCTGGTGTAAATACGTTGGTACAGATATGGGCTGTCTGACTTGCATCTCTTCCATAAGACATATACAGTACTTTAGTAACCCAAACAAACCACAGAAAAAGACAGGCATCTAACTTTATCGATGATGAATAATCAGGCGTTTAATGGGGCTGAGAGCAATGCATCACACAAATAATTATTCTGAGGTCAGGCAGCAGCGCTGAATTAATTCCAGAAGCAGACATTTATGGAAATATTTTTAATAAACAACTTTACTTTAATCTGATTATGAGGATAAACAAGCCCCCAACAGCACATTTTTACAAAGACAGGCTGGAAAGTGCAGCGATGTGGAAAACACAATAATTAGCTGAGGGCTCCAATTCAACAAAGACCAGGAGAAATGGTGTCCTGAAGGAAAAATGGTTTTCTTAACTCCGGGGCTCGGGAACTGGCCTGTTATAAACCACACGGGTCCATAAAGTCTATGGATAACACTATCAATTTTTGGCTTCACACAGGGGCTATATAAAGCTCTCATTATCACTGTGTAAGTACATCATAAACCCTTCATAAACACTTTATAAGCACTTTGTAAGCACTATATAAACACTCGCAAAACTGCCTGGCATGGCATAGGCTATGCCATATGTCACCATCTATATCATAAATTGCATAATGATAATCTTATTGTTTTGGCAATCTGATTTGGCATTCCGCTGGTTATATTCGGATGTGCCCCACTCATCTGCAATATATATTTTATACACTATCCGAATACAGTATGATGACATATTGTACATTCCAGGTAACATTTTCTTATTTCATATCACTTGATATCTCTTAGCATGAAGTTAAACATTTAAACATTGCAAATTTTATCGGAAACAGTTTTCACTGTCAGAAAAAGTGACAAACGGAGAATGGTGATCTACGGGACCTCCATAGCGGGAAATCGATTTTCTGTTGCGATCTGTGTGGGCTTTGTTTGGCCTGCAGGCTCAGGCCTGGGAAGGTTCAGGAATGGTCAGAAAGGGGGAAGACTGACAGCAGGCGGACCGATCGCAGACAGCTGCGTATCGATCGCTGCATTATAAAGCGACAGAATTTTCATCCAAGGAACATCCAGTTAAGGGGTGGAATGGGAATTGCGACGGCTTCCAATCGAAATGAATTGTTTTTTTAATTAAAAGCCACATAATCAGCACAAACTGATAAACAGAGGGTTTATATTATATAAGGTATACTGTAATATATACGATATACATAAACACACATATATACTGTATATATATATATGTATAGTATATATAACATATACACACAATCATACAGAGGCTTCACTCATATGATGAACAGAGAGAAGTTTAGCATGAGGAAGATGAGCACTTGCACACTACTGATGCCCCAAAAGGTTTTTTTTTTAAATTGTGTGTCAACCTTTCCTAATCATTACCTGAGAGAGATTCTCTTTAAATAAATAAAAAATAGTTTTGGGGGGCATGGATGGTGTGCGAGATGTTTTCAATGAGATCTCAAACCCCACTAAATAACAGGATCCATTCTAAAAACGGCTGCTGAATTCTGGTGTGTTTCAGCACTCAAGTGATTTGTTTAAATCATTGACTGACTAAAAAGCCCGCACACTTTGTTTCCAAGGCCCGAATCGGCTGCTGAATAAAACGAAAACCAGAAAACCTATAAAAACTGCAAAAACCTCCAGGACTTGAGCTTAACACCCTTTGAAATAACCAGACCCAGAAATTCGCTTTTCTGGCTTTGTGGACTTTCCCAGCTGAAAACACCAACCCAATAAAACAAAAAAACTAAATAATGCAATGGTATAAAATGAAGAAATAGCGAATGGCAAGACCTCTCTTCCACTCTACATCAGAAGACCATAGAGTGCACATCTAGAGTAAACCTCTCCTCCACTCTACATCAGAAGACCATAGAGTGCACATCTAGAGTAAACCTCTCCTCCACTCTACATCAGAAGACCATAGAGTGCACATCTAGAGTAAACCTCTCCTCCACTCTACATCAGAAGGCCATAGAGTGCACATCTAGAGTAAACCTCTCCTCCACTCTACATCAGAAGGTCATAGAGTGCACATCTAGAGTAAACCTCTCCTCCACTCTACATCAGAAGACCATAGAGTGCACATCTAGAGTAAACCTCTCCTCCACTCTGCATCAGAAGACCATAGAGTGCGCATCTAGAGTAAACCTCTCCTCCACTCTACATCAGAAGACCATAGAGTGCACATCTAGAGTAAACCTCTCCTCCACTCTCAGAAGGCTGCTCATATCCTTATTATCCTGGTAAGTCTTCTTTTTTTGGGGGGGAATTAATGAACAAATAAATCTCCAGTGAGATATATAAGGGCACAGATTATTATTATTATTCTCTTTATTGGTTTTGCTTTTGTTTGTTATTTCTCTGAAGATCGCTTTAACCGTTCCTGGAATGTGCTGTTAGCATTCACTCGTCTCTCTTTCCTGTGTTTCGCAGCGCTTTGACTTTGAACCAAATGCAAAGTCGGCACGTGTCGTTGGACACATGCATCTGTACGTTTTTGCATCTGCATTTGCATTTGACCGCATTTGCATTTTCTTTAATCACGTCAAAAAGGAGCGGCGCCACACACAGTCATTTCTGGTCACATTTCAAGCTGCCAGTTAGCTGCTCTTAGTACTGAACAATAGACAGCGAGCTTTGAATGAACTGCACACAAACACAGGGCAAAATGTTTAAACAACGTCCCGGTCGCATGTTGACTTACAAATGTCCGGCCGTCCACTTCCCACGCATATAGAATATTGAACCGTAACAATAAGACAATAAACAATAACAAACCAATGCATGTCATCGCTATGGATACAGAAAAGCCAGGGTCGGAAGGACAGATTCTTTGCCGGCGTTGAAATTGCCCTTAGATGGTTCTGTTAGGTGCGAGGATGTTTTCTGTCCTGCTGCGTCCATACTCATCCGGTCCACAACCGGCCCACACCCTTTTGCTGATGCTAGCAAGACCAGAGAGGACAGAAGGGCTAATTAGACACACTCGTATATGTATCCTTAGCTACTTGTGCTAAATACATGTATGTACATATGACAAACAGCAAATCATGCTGTACGTGACAGTTTCAAATCTTTAGTTAGCACACGTGTGTTAAATGCCATGTTTGAAATATTACTTTTGACCACCCGCTCACCTATACGGAATTAGTTTTAAAAATGTGGCATAGTTAGCGCCAAACAACTCCATCCTTCTATCTAGGCTGGAACCTATCCCAGCATGCATTGGGCAACCAGTATACACCCTGGACAGGTCACCAATCCAACAAAGGGCACACACACACACCCTTCACTCACACATTCATACCACAAAAACAATTTAAACTCTCAATTTACACACACACACACACACACACACACATACGGTTGTGTAAATTGAAAAACAAAGCACTGATTTTGGTGAATGACTAAACTTGTGGAATGAGAAGTATCAGCTTTTCTATATGCAGACCAACAATCGATCGGAAAAAAAGCATTCACAGTTGAAAAAAGCATTCACAGTTGAAAAAAGCAGTCACAGTTGAAAAAAGCAGTCACAAGCAGTCACAGTTGAAAAAAACAGTCACAGTTGGCGAGACCACAGTGTTTTTAAACTGAAACTTACATAAGAAGCAGGTGATTTATTTGTGTTATTTTGCATAATGAGTTCTGAAAAAAAAAATATTTTAAAAGACTTTTAATTAAATAAGCACAAAGGCAGTAAACTACACAAACATGAGGGACAAAGCAAGAGGATTAGCAGGCGAGACTAAAATAAAATGTCTTATTTTTTAAATGATTAATTAAATAACAGCAATAGGAAATAATGACAACATTTGAATGATGTTTTGTTTGGAACGCAGAGATTACTCATAATGCTGAATGCGTATTTGTTGGATAAATTTTATGTGAGGAAAAAAATACAATGCGATAGCTTAATCTCGCAAACCCAGCAGAGTCCAAAAATCACCAGAACAAGAGCTGTTATTTTAACCCAATCCTACCCCCCCCCCCCCCCCACGTCCAACAAGAGCTGTTATTTTAAACTAGAGACCACTGACTGCCCAAAAACAGCATGAGTTAGAGGCAACAGCAGAATATCTCAATGAAGGAAACAGCAGGGAACAGAGATCAGTGCTCACTGGGAAAGGCCAACTGAGTCGAATGAGAGGGGAAGTCTGGAAACTTCAGTCTGAAGAAAGCGATCAGACTTCCAGGCGAGATGCAGAGCCTTCCTGCCCGGCGCTCCCGAAACCCGGAGCTTGGCCAATGCTGTCTTTTACCAGCTATCGCAAAAAAGCCTGGAGCTTAACCAATGCTGTTTTTTACCAGCTATCGCAAAAGTGTAATTGCCCAAAAACCACATTGTGCAGTGATGTCATTTCTGTGCCAGCGTTATTTACTGTCACAGCTCTGACCAAATTTAAGAACAGGAAATGCTATGTCACTAAAGCGCCTTCAGTTTGGCATCAGAAGATTCAAGCAAAAACAGAAACAAACCACATGCACACACACACACACACACACACACACACACATACATACACACACACACACACACACACACACACACACACACACACACACACACACGCACGCACAGACACGCACACACACACACACACACTCACATACATACACGCACACGCACGCACAGACACACACACACACATGCACACACATACATACACGTGCACGCACGCACTCACATACATACACACGCACGCACGCACGCAGAGACACACACGCACACACACACTCACTCACTCACATGCATACGCACGCACGCACACACACACACAAACACATGCACCTTTTCAACCCTGTTAAACAGTAGCTAACCGTAATTAAACCATAATTCAAAAGTGTAACTATAAATTGTAATAAACTATACCTACTGTATAAAACTATAAACAGGTATAAATACTGTAAAAAAAAAGAAGAACAAGGAAATGTATAATTTATGTAATGTTGAGAGGCTAATGGCGGTTCAAAGACCAAAGCGAGATGCAGAAAAATATAAAGCCATGCAGCAACAGTATTTAATGCATGACTGTTTATGACATCACTGCATGACTGTTTATGACATCATTGCATGGCCATTCGATACTGCACTGCACTGTACTCCAGTTTGATACTGCACTGCACTGTATTCGAGTTTGATACTGCACTGCATTACTTCATAACAGCTCTATTGTACTTAATTAGTTTATTATTATTGTTGCTGGTTAATACTATAAAGTTTTGCTGGTTCAGCAGGGAAGATAAGAAGACCCAGAAGAGAGTTCCTATATGGTGAGTAATGCATGTGGATTTAATTGTGTTGTTTTATTTGTGTTCGGGGGTCACAGGGCAATGAGAAGATAGAAGGATATTGTAGAAGGAGGCTTTCAGTTAATTTATTTGATTTAATTTAATTAAACTGCTTAATTTAAGTCATTTATTTGGCTGTTGAGTCCACAAACACCCTTTTTCCAAGGCCTAAATCGACTGCTAATGAAAAATAAACCCAAAAGCAGAAGCCTGCAGGACTGGAGTTTGAGAACCCTGCTGTGGGAGGTGCGGAAGAGAGGAGGAAAGGAGGGCAGGATAGAGGAGGAGAGGAGGAGAGAAAAGAGAGTAGGGGACCGGTGGGTGTGTCAGGGGACATGTGGAAGAACGTGAGTATATTTAGTTTCTTCTCTCCACCTGCCCCAGAGAGAATCCACCCAAATCATCACTTCACTCATTATGTCTCAGTGGAGGAAGAAAACAAAACAACACTGCTTCATGGCCAAAAAGAAAAAGAACCTAAAATGATAAATGAGTAGAAGAAAGACGTGAGAGGATGGAGTGTTTTGTCGAGAGCAGGAGTAAGCACTCTTGCCTTTGGTGTGCCACAGATCTGCTGGTTTTTGTTTCCACCTCAAAATCGGCAAACAATTCTGGCCCAAGACGCCGGGTGAAGAGAGTTTCCCGTGTAACCAGCTGCTTTCATTGATCGGTTAACTGCAGACTGAGTAGCAACAGAAACCCAGCGGATTCTGCGGCTCTCAAAGGGACAGAGAGTGAACACCACTGGTCCACAGTCCACAACTTTTCTTTTTTGGGAAAAATGATTTATGTGATCGCTAAGTTTTCTAACCCTCTCATATGTGGGTCAGAAACTGAGAGGAAGAGGGAAGAAGAAAATAATTATCCTGAACGGGCTTAGAGCCGGACTGCAGAGAGGAAGACTAATGTTTTGGTTTTGGGGGGGTGGGGAGAGCTGGGGGGGGCTGGGGGAGGGGTTAGCGCAGGACAAAATGCAACAATCTGTTTACAACCTATACATCTTAATATCTGAGGCAATATAATAACTTAACCCAGAAATACTGCTCTGCTGTGGTAATGTTGGCGGTGGTGGAGAGGGGGGAGTTTAATTTGAAGAATGAAAGGGATTTAAACAGGTGTTGTGTCCTTGCGTGGACACGGCTGGTGCTGTGCGTTGTGTTCAAAACCTCCATCTTGAAATTATGCGTAATGTAAGACAGTCAGTCCTTAGTCAACAAAACAAAACCGTGTTCTGTCAAGATGAGTTAATGTCTTTCCACCTGGACTCAGAGATTTCTCCGTTTCCCCGTTTTTCCATTGCGTACTTCACCCTTCCTTATTTATCAAGCGCTCCTTTAATCTCTATAACAGACCGCGCGATTCTCGCCGAAGGAGCGTGCGCATTGGCCCCTGTCTGTTTTGCGAGGGCTAATCTTAATTGGAAAGCGGAATGGTGTGGAGATAGCGGGGGTAGAGGTCCGTGACGAACTGCTGGGGTCTGTACGTGTCTGATCAGAACCGGGGGGTGCACCGCTTTTTTTCTCTCTTCTATAAGTTAAAAAAACAAAACAAGAAAGAATGTAGAGGTGTAAAAAAAAAGGTGAAGTTTTTCAGGGTGTCGTAATGGAGGACGTGGAGTGGGGTGGAGGGTTAGGGTGTGGCCGAAATGGGTCCGGATTTCTATTTTGTGTATGTGGTGGGGAAAGGAAGAATGACAGAGTTCATTATGTCATCAGAGGTCAGTGCACGCTCTGGCTATGACATCATGCTTCAGGGATGTGCGGTGGGATTAGACTGAATGCAGGGGACAGACAGCAACACAAACAGAGATTAGAGACCCCCACCCTGGGGTTAACAGCAGGGCCACAGTGGCTGGGCGGGGAGGTGCAATGGCACACACAGGAAGAGGCAGGAAACGTGTGTGTGTGTGTGTGTGTGTGTGTGCGTGTGTGTGTGTGTGTGTGTGTGTGTGTGTGTGTGTGTGTGTGTGTGTGTGTGTGTGTGTGTGTGCGTGTGTGTGTGTGTGTGTGCGTGTGTGCGTGTGTGTGTGTGCATGTGTGTGTGCGTGTGTGTGTGTGTGTGTGTGTGTGTGTGTGTGTGTGTGTGTGTGTGTGTGTGTGTGTGTGTGTGTGTGTGTGTTGCAGATTCTGTGGCCCCCGCAAAAAACATTTTTGTGATTCTCACTTTCTGATATTCTCTCTCTAACTCTCTCTCTGTATACCACTGCTGCTCCAGTCCTCTCTCTCTCTCTCTCTCTCTCTCTGTTGGTACTGCAACACACAGACATACACACCTTTACAATGTGTGGTTAATCATTTACTGAACAAACCCTCTTGACAACATGATAATGGGCTTAATAACCATAAAGTCACAGAGCTTTCCCGTAAGTCCGTAAGTCATATTTACATTAGAGACCTGCCCCTCCCTCCCCTTCCCGTCCCATGAGCCTCCACAGACTTATCTGGCTTTCCCCAAAAACTCATAAAAATAAAACTCATGTGGTATGATGCGCAGCAACCATTTTGTAGCTCCCTTCTGATTTACAATCACTTTTCAGGCATTTAGGAGACTCTCTTATCCAGAGCGACTTACACGCTTTTACATCGTTTAATATGCAGCCCATTTACAGAGCTGGACATTTATTGAAGTAATTCAGGCCACGTACCTGAGTACCTTTCTGAAGGCCACGTACCTGAGTACCTCGCTCTAGGGCACGTACCTGAGTACCTCTCTCTAGGGCACGTACCTGAGTACCTTGCTCTAGGGCACGTACCTGAGTACCTCGCTCTAGGGCACGTACCTGAGTACCTCTCTCAAGAGCACGTACCTGAGTACCTCTCTCAAGGCCACGTACCTCAGTACCTCGCTCTAGGGCACGTAGCTGAGTACCTCTCTCTAGGGCACATACCTGAGTACCTCGCTCTAGGGCACGTACCTGAGTACCTCTCTCAAGGCCATGTACCTGAGTACCTCTCTCAAGGCCACGTACCTGAGTACCTCTCTCTAGGGCATGTACCTGAGTACCTCTCTCAAGGGCACGTACCTGAGTACCTCGCTCTAGGGCACGTACCTGAGTACCTCTCTCAAGGACACGTACCTGAGTACCTCTCTCAAGGCCACGTACCTGAGTACCTCTCTCAAGGGCACATACCTGAGTACCTCGCTCTAGGGCATGTACCTGAGTACCTCGCTCTAGGGCACGTACCTGAGTACCTCTCTCAAGGCCACGTACCTGAGTACCTCTCTCAAGGGCACATACCTGAGTACCTCACTCTAGGGCACGTACCTGAGTACCTCGCTCTAGGGCACGTACCTGAGTACCTCTCTCAAGGCCACGTACCTGAGTACCTCTCTCAAGGGCACGTACCTGAGTACCTCTCTCAAGGGCACGTACCTGAGTACCTCGCTCTAGGGCACGTACCTGAGTACCTCTCTCAAGGCCACGTACCTGAGTACCTCTCTCAAGAGCACGTACCTGAGTACCTCTCTCTAGGGCACATACCTGAGTACCTCGCTCTAGGGCACGTACCTGAGTACCTCGCTCTAAGGCACGTACCTGAGTACCTCTCTCAAGGCCACGTACCTGAGTACCTCTCTCAAGAGCACGTACCTGAGTACCTCTCTCTAGGGCACATACCTGAGTACCTCGCTCTAGGGCACGTACCTGAGTACCTCGCTCTAAGGCACGTACCTGAGTACCTCTCTCAAGGCCACGTACCTGAGTACCTCTCTCAAGGGCACATACCTGAGTACCTCTCTCTAGGGCACATACCTGAGTACCTCGCTCTAGGGCACGTACCTGAGTACCTCTCTCAAGGCCACGTACCTTAGTACCTCTCTCAAGGGCACATACCTGAGTACCTCGCTCTAGGGCACGTACCTGAGTACCTCGCTCTAGGGCACGTACCTGAGTACCTCGCTCTAAGGCACGTACCTGAGTACCTCTCTCAAGGCCACGTACCTGAGTACCTCTCTCAAGGGCACGTACCTGAGTACCTCTCTCTAGGGCACATACCTGAGTACCTCGCTCTAGGGCACGTACCTGAGTACCTCTCTCAAGGCCATGTACCTGAGTACCTCTCTCAAGGGCACATACCTGAGTACCTCTCTCAAGGGCACGTACCTGAGTACCTCTCTCAAGGGCACGTACCTGAGTACCTCTCTCAAGGCCATGTACCTGAGTACCTCTCTCAAGAGCATGTACCTGAGTACCTCTCTCAAGGCCACGTACCTGAGTACCTATCTCAAGAGCATGTACCTGAGTACCTATCTCAAGAGCATGTACCTGAGTACCTCTCTCTAGGGCATGTACCTGAGTACCTCTCTCTAGGGCACGTACCTGAGTACCTCGCTCTAAGGCACGTACCTGAGTACCTCGCTCTAGGGCACGGAACAAAGTGCCTCATCTGGGAATCAAAGCTACGGCCTGAGACTTCTCTCGCGATTACGCTACACTGCCACCTTCCCCCTAACAAGCACAGTAATAAACCATGTTTGATTGACTCCCATTTGGGGTCTGGCTTTGGTTTCGTGAGAGGGCCAGCGACTGCTTACGGATAACCGTACCAGCTGAGGCACGAAGCAGCGGGAACAGCAGTGTGACAAAGCAGGGGCTTGCCGGTTCAAATCTCAGGTGCTTTTCTTCATTTTTTTAAATAGAATTAAAGCACCTTTCTTTGTTTCCACAAACAGAAGCTGACTCAAGGAGTTAATAAACAAACATATACAGTATATATAAGTGCACTGTGCAATAATGAAATCTAATAAAGGTATTGTTACAATATGAACTATACCTTGGGAATTAGTTTTGAGAGCAAAACAGCACCTTTAAATTAAATGGCTTGAAAGTGCCTGTTAGTCCAAGATGAGGCATAAATTGCATTTCTGAATTTAAAAGTATGGTTATGAGGCAATAGAATATCCTAAAAATCTGAGAAACAGCTTGAGCTTCTGACTGAGAGGCGATGTTCTGAATTTTATGACTGTTATGAATTGCACTAAGTCTTTGGGTTTAGCGCTTAGTGGCAGCTGCTACAGTAGTATATTATCACACTGTGGAAAATCAGATCACCAGAGCATTGCCTGGGAAATGGATAAAGAGCGAACAGCTTCTTTACTCTCATCCAAAACATCCAGTTAACCGCATATTTTGAGAAATGTATGACACGTTTATACTTTCAAATGATTCACATTTCCCTGGTCTGGTTTTTTACTTAAAAAAAAAAAATGAAGCTTGTTTTTTATGGCCACCGTGCATGGGAATAGCTTCCTGATTAAGCACACTGTCTCAGCCATGCTCAGGGATTGGGTGGGAGACGGTTGCCAGCTCCAGTCCAAGAAGCAGAGATCAGAGCACAAAGAGACACAGCCAATAGAAGATGTGTGTAAAAGGAACATGCATGCATGCATGAACACTGGTGCACACACACACACACACACACACACACACACAAACACACACACACACACACACACACACACACACAAACACACACACACACACAAACACACACACACAAACACACCACAATGGGCAATCTGGGAGATGGTTGCCAGCTCCAGACAAGAAGCAGAGATCAGAGCACAAAGAGACACAGCCAATAGAAGATGTGTGTAAAAGGAACATTTTACACACACACAAACACACACACACACACACACACAAACACACACACACACACACATACACACACACACACACACACACACACACACACACACACACACACACACACACACACACACACACACACACACACACACAAACACACACACACACACACACACACACACACACACACACACAAACACACACACACACACACAAACACACACACACACAAACACACACACACACACACACACTCACACACACACACAAACACACACACAAACACACACACACACACACACACAAACACACACACACACACACACACAAACACACACACACACACACACACACACACACACACACACAACACACACACACACACAAACACACACACACAAACACACCTTAATGGGAAATCTGGCAACCCCCAGGCCATCATTGGTTATCCTTAATTTTCTTCCAACTTGCAATTATATTAGTGTTTGTTTTGGGGTTTGTTTTAGAGATGGGGCAGGGAGAGGGTGGGGCCACATTTGTGCACAGAAACGCAATGCCGTTTTTTTCTCCAGTCCCAGTCATAAAGTGATGCAGTGCCATTCTTTATCCAGTCCCAGTCATAAAGTGACGCAATTCCATTCTCTTCCCAGTCCCAGTCATAAAGTGACGCAGTGCAGGTGCCTATGTCTCATAAACAGCCATTATCACTGTGTCAGCCCCAATGGTGGAAAGTTTAATATTTAATATTTTACTAACCGTATGGCATGAAGTCAAACTAACACACAATCTCTCTCTCACACATACACTCTCTTTCTCTCTCTCTCTCTCTCTCTCTCACGCACACACATTTTCTCAAACTAACACACACACACAAGCGTGCACAAACACACACACACACACACTCTTTCTTGAACACACACACACACACACAAGCATGCACAAACACACACACACACACACACACAAATGCACACACACACATATATTTCAATGGGAATTTATCTGTGGTTCAGAGAGGAACTGAAGCCACTAAAGAAATGATAAAAGACACTCAACATTCACTGGAAATGAATAAGGAAACCGTGACACTGAAATGAGAACCTTTATTTACATGCCCATCTGATATGCTTTCACCACAAAGACAACCTGTGCTGTTTGGTAATTCTGCCAGTTCCAGTCCAGAAGAGCACATTGGTTTGTGAAAGTATAATGTAGGAAATCTGCATAAAACCATCACTATCATTATCACTATTAAAACATATTTTGGTAAAGCTCTTTAATACCATGCATCAATCAGAGAGAAAAAAAAAACACAAACAGGTGCAAACTGATTATATGTTCTTTTGAAATTAGATCATCAGTTCAAATACTTTTTTTATTTTCGGTTTCGCATAGCTTTTCCGAAAGTTTTCATATCAAGTCATAGTGAAATGATGTTTCATAACAAAAGTCATAACCTATTAATAACACAAAACCAAACGGCCCACTATTAACTATTTACGACCCGTTCATTATACGTTTATCAACCACTGAAAATGTAAAACATAGTAAACATGTTATACTGCATTTATTAACCCTTTATAACACCTGAAAAGGGCCTTTGGAACAACAGTGGCTCACCTGCAAATGTACTATAGTAATGATGGTGCGCAGCCCAGGTAGTCATAGAGAGATACTGTGACAATCTATCTATCTATCTATCTATCTATCTATCTATCTGTCTATCTATCTATCTATCTATCTATCTATCTATCTATCTGTCTGTCTGTCTGTCTATCTATCTATCTATCTGTCTGTCTATCTGTCTATCTATCTATCTATCTATCTGTCTATCTATCTATCTATCTATCTATCTATCTATCTGTCTGTCTATCTATCTATCTATCTATCTATCTATCTATCTGTCTGTCT
>CM040406.1:66934044-66959044 GCA_022702515.1 Ilyophis sp. 1 JC-2022 | reverse complement strand
GTCCAATGGTTGCTATGTCCTGCTGCAAGGTGAAGCACCGTCCAATGGTTGCTATGTCCTGCTGCAAGATGAAGCGCTGTCCAATGGTTGCTATGTCCTGCTGCAAGATGAAGCGCTGTCCAATGGTTGCTATGTCCTGCTGCAAGGTGAAGCACCGTCCAATGGTTGCTATGTCCTGCTGCAAGGTGAAGCGCTGTCCAATGGTTGCTATGTCCTGCTGCAAGATGAAGCGCTGTCCAATGGTTGCTATGTCCTGCTGCAAGATGAAGCGCTGTCCAATGGTTGCTATGTCCTGCTGCAAGGTGAAGCACCGTCCAATGGTTGCTATGTCCTGCTGCAAGATGAAGCGCTGTCCAATGGTTGCTATGTCCTGCTGCAAGGTGAAGCGCCGTCCAATGGTTGCTATGTCCTGCTGCAAGGTGAAGCACCGTCCAATGGTTGCTATGTCCTGCTGCAAGATGAAGCGCTGTCCAATGGTTGCTATGTCCTGCTGCAAGGTGAAGCGCTGTCCAATGGTTGCTATGTCCTGCTGCAAGGTGAAGTTGCTATGTCCTGCTGCAAGATGAAGCGCTGTCCAATGGTTGCTATGTCCTGCTGCAAGGTGAAGCGCTGTCCAATGGTTGCTATGTCCTGCTGCAAGGTGAAGCGCTGTCCAATGGTTGCTATGTCCTGCTGCAAGGTGAAGCGCTGTCCAATGGTTGCTATGTCCTGCTGCAAGGTGAAGCGCTGTCCAATGGTTGCTATGTCCTGCTGCAAGGTAAAGCGCTGTCCAATGGTTGCTATGTCCTGCTGCAAGGTGAAGCGCTGTCCAATGGTTGCTATGTCCTGCTGCAAGGTGAAGCGCTGTCCAATTAGTTTTGAGGCATCTAGTTGTATCTGAGCAGATATGTTTCTGTACAATTCAGAATGAATCCTGCTGCAGCCATCACATCATAAGTGAGCTGGTTGCAATAGCCACCATACATGCCCAAGCCATAAGACATCCACCATGTTTCAAAGAAACAAAGACACATCCACCATGTTTCCTTTCTTTCTCCACACTTTTCTCTGTCCATCACTTTGGTACAGGTTAATTCTCATCTCATTTGCCTATAAGACTTTGTCCCAGAACTCTACAGTTTTTAATGTACTTTTTTAACAAACTACATCCTGTTTGTTCAGTTCTGGAGGCTTACCAGTGGTTTACGTGTTCTTGATCTGTTCGACAGTTGAAAATAGTTTTTTTTTTTTCTTCACAATTTAAAGTATTCTTCGGTCCTCCACTCCAGTGTCCACCACCAGGTTGTTGTCTATTGCTGAGCTCACGAGCGCATTTTTGCGTCTTAACAATGCACCAGATTTTGACACACCCAATGTTTTGGCTATGAAATTTATGATGATTACAAATTTATGATGATTTTTCCACCCCATGATGGCCAGCTTTACTGGCATTGACACTTCGGTCCTCATGTTGAGAGACAACAGCAGCAAATAAAATAAATTACTCTTTTAATTAAAATTCCACAGCTAGAATCAACTATCCACCTTTTGTTAGCTTTCTTGTGCATTAACTAATGATGGAACTACAGACAGCTGGCCAAGAAACAGCTGAACAGCTGATTGTTCAATTACTTTTGCTCCACTAAAATGGGGGGACCATGTATAAAAAGACCCGCTTCACCCCCGATATGGACATAAATATCCTTTTAATTAAAGCTGGCAGTCTGCACTTTAACCTCTCTTATAAAACATGCAAATCAGCTTTGTGGCAAGCTACCAGTGAACTTTTGGCTAACAATTCTGGCAAACCTGTGGTGAACAATATTGTTTGCCGCAAATTTGCTGCAATTACTGAGATTGTTTGCCAGAATTTCGCAAAAGTGACAAACTTGTGGCAACATTTTATTGGCAAACCTCCGGTCAACTATTTCCCACTAGTGGCCACAACTGCCATTGCTGCCAGAAGATCACCACTACTGGCAAAGTCTGGAAAACCTCTGGCAACATTTCCTGGCAAACTATTTTGTTTGCAGCAAATGTGTCACATATTAGCTGCAAGATTGCCACAAACCGTCCAGTTTCATAGGGGCTTATATACATTGTTTCATTCCATATTCAATGTGCTGGAGTACAGAGCCAAAACAATAGCGATTGTGTCCCTGTACAAATACCTACAGACTGCACTGTAACTGCTAATAGTAGAAGAAAAACCAGGTAATAATGCTTTTTTGTAATGTTATACATCACTTATTAATGTGTTAGGAATGGTACTTAATCTTTACTTAATCCAAGCGTTAGCTAAAAGTGAGAAAACCCACAGTATGGGCTCTGGTTTTATTTTCAGATGTTTTTTTTTGTTCTTTGCGTGTACCAAATAACCACCTCCTCATTCACAAACAAATGAAACAGTTTGTGAAACCATTTGTGCCACTATTATAAAAGAGAGAGAGAGAGAGAAAGAAATAAAAAAGTAATTTCATCTTGGCAGACCGCACATCGTGCTCTGAGGCAGTAAACACAGTTATTACGTTTACAGTTTTTTCCTGAAATCCAATTCAGCGGTGAAGTGGATGTAGGACGAGCGGTATCTCTCTCGCTCTCTCTCTCTCTCTCTCTCTCTCTCTCTCTCGCTCTCTCTCTCTCTCGCTCTCTCTCTCTCTCTCTCTCTCTCTCTCTCTCTCTCTCTCTCTCTCTCTCTCTCTCTCTCTCTCTCTCTCTTCTTCTTCTCTTTGGCCTGAGATTTAGGTCACACCAAAAAAAAACATTTCCATTTCTGTAGAGGGAGATTGAGGTTCTGTTTCTGCCCCATTCCGGTATGTAATTGAAATCAAACAAATGGATTCGCTGGACAGGATTCAGTTCAAAGCGACAGGGACTGGGGGACACAAGAACTGGGGACCACAAGACAGGTCCAGACTAATCAATACAGATCCACGGCCATTGAAGTGCACTCTGATCATATGCAAATGAGATCCAATCGCCATGGCCCCCAGGCTCCACAGATCAACACAGATCTAATCGCCCTGTTCTCTAGGCCAGACTAATCAACACAGATACACCCAAAGTAATGTATCCAGTCTAGCACTACTAAACACCCATTGAAGTGCACTCTGATCACATGCAGATCATCAAGGCCCCCAGGCCTGGCTAATGAACACACACACACACACACACACACTGTACCCAGCCTCTCACCGGTGCACTGAAACCCACTCAGATCACATGCAAATGAGAACCAATCGCCATGGTTCCCCTGGCGGATTGACATTTAAGTTCCGGAACCCCACAGGCAGAGAGACCGACCAATGGCAAGGCTGCGAGGAGACGGAAGAGAGAAAATTTTAGAGAGAATAAGTTCACACCCTTTAAAACCTCTTTCTGACATTTATCAGATGTAATTCTACTTCTTATTTATTTAAATTTTATTTTTAAATGTTTTTTCTCGGGCTAGACTGCTTTTAATTTCACCCATGAATACTTAATGTCCCAAGACAACAGCAGTGATGCAAAACAAATCAAATGCTGGACAGAAATAATGAAATAAAACATTTTATTTTTTAAATTAAAGCAGAGGTAGAGGAGGATGGGGGATGGTGGGTAATTGATTCCTATCAAAGCGTTCAGCTGAGCTTGTTCATTACTGGAGAGATGGAGGAGAAGAGATGAAAGAGCAGAGCACAGAAAAAAGGAGGTGGAGGAGAAGAAAAGAGAGAGAGAGAAGAGGAGAGGAGCGTCTCGCTCGGCGAGAGCGAGCGCGAGACTCGCGAGGTACGGCTGACCTAGATTCCCCGCCTCTCCTCAGATCCACACACTCATGAATGTTTGATTGTGCCTCTGACAATGGCAGTATTTACACAGAACAGCTTTTTTAAATTACTCAGAGACTGCGCAGAAAACAGGATTATTCTCCGGTGAGGAACACGACGCCTTGCTTAAAAAAAAGAAGAAGAAAAAAGGGGGAATAATTAATATAAGACCTCCTCTCGTCTCCTCCTCCTCCCCTCTCCCACCTCTCCCTCACCTCCTTACCCTCCCCCAAAATGAGCTCCTGGAGACAGCTAAAACGTGTCAGGATTTAATGACAAGCTCTCGTACATCTGCGTCTTAATGACAGAATCCCAGCCGTGACATGTTGATGCAAACATGTTATTAAACGTGTGCTAGCCAGCACGGCATGCAGCCACACAGGGCTGTGTCTTTCATAACCCTTACGAAAATGGAATATACTGCAATATATTGTAATTATATGACTTTTTGACAATATAATGCGAAATATATGTCCCTGCAGTGTATGTAGAGTATCTGTGTATATTTATTTATATTTTAAATGTGTTATACATTGGGCATTTGCATATCTGCCCATACACGTTAAGTGTCTCAATGTCTTGGTAATATATTTTCCTGCATTTTCAGTGTATTCCATGTCTTTAAGGGAAAGCAAACGGGTACTTCTTCATTTAATTATCATTATGTTTTTATTTTTTAAAACAGGCAATTAGCAGCATGTTACGTTAGCCGTCAGTAGGACATTCAACAACAATTTTATTAGAAGGATAAACCCCTTCAGATGAATGATCTCGTTTTCAAGTGGGTCCTTAACACAAATATACAAAAAATATAATACATAAAGCAAAACAACACAAATACACTCACACATACACAAGCCTAAACGCTCCCATGCCTAGCCAGGCCCTCACCCACTGATTCCCCTAAAAATGCCAAAATACATACAGTAAACGTACACATACTCATATAAAGGTACACATACCCACATACCCACATACCTACATATTAGAGATAAATTAATCACAAACATAATTTGAAGCAAGATCTAAGAGAAGTGAACAAGTTGTTCATGAAGGGGAGGATTGGGGCTGTGTGTTTATAATGGCGGCTCTGCGGTCCTCACAGTGTTTGTCCAAAAACCGTCCAGTCAGGCCCCTCCCACACACACACCCCCCCACCCCGCCAAAACAGAAGTCCTCAGAGCCTGGCGTCTCTCGCGGCTTCAGGGGAACTGAAAGGGAGGTTTAACGCGTAAAACAATGGAAGAGCAGTCTCTTCATGGTTGGCGGGATTGTGCGCAGCCTCATGCATAATGAACGTTATGCACACGTTACGTGAACATTATGCGGATGTTATGTGAACGTTATGCTCACATTATGTGCATGTTATGCAAACGTTATGCAAACATTATGCCCATGTTATGTGCATGTTATGCGAACATTATGGGCATGTTATGTTAACATTATGTGCACATTATTCCCACATTATGCGCATGTTATGTGAACGTTATTTGCATGTTATGTGAACGTTATTTGCATGTTATGTGAATGTTATGCACCCAGCATTGTTTTACCTCTCTTTTTTTTTGTGTTGATGTAACGTTGAAGATGGGTTAGGTGTAACGTTATGGGATGCAGTTGTAGGTGGAATAGGTTGTGGGGGCGTAGGGGGAGGTAGGTATTTTCTCAGTGCACCTCCCCCATCTACTGTCTCAGGCAGTGAAGACCCGCCCCTCCCCCCCCCCCCTCAACAAACCCCAAACTCGCTCTCCGTCACCCCCAAACAACATCCCCCTCTTCCCCCTCCACCCCCCACCCGCCTCAAAACCCCCGATGATGGTGCAGCAGATTACTGTGCATCAGCCGTCGTCATGGTCACAGAGAAGGGGGGGAAAAAACCTTCGCTGGGGTTGCCACGGCAACGATTCAGGGGAGCCAAGACCGGCTCCGTGGTCGGCAGTGGCAGAGGTGGGGGGTTGGGGGGGTGTGGCACAACAGAGAAAAAAATGGCGGATGGATTAAATAGCGAGATTGTCTGTTCGACGGGGTACGCAAAAACACACACTCATACATATGTGGGGAAAAACAAAGACATCCGGAACAAATAAATAAAAACACACGCACACACATACACACACACATACGTGTTCATGTACACATCTGGTAATCCCGTTCCTATGAGCAGACAGAACTGGTTGGAAAGGCTTTAATCTCAAAAAACGTTTTTTTTTGGGCTGCTCTGTGACAGCCAGTCCCAAGCGGAACAAACCACACGACCGTAACGGGCTCTGATATTAAATCACTCGACCGTAACGGATTCTGATATTAAATCACTCACTCAGCTCCTTCGACACACAATTCACCTTTTTTTTCATTTTTTTTGCAAAAAAAAAAGCCATGCCATAAAATGCTGGGAAAGCAGCCAAAGGAGCGAGAGTTTAGTCTTAAAACCTGGAGCCACATCAGGTCAATATGCACAAAAATCACAGTCAATTTATATTAGAGGGGCGAGGGAACGTCACCGAAATGCAGATGAGGGGGAGAGAGGGAAGATAAGAGAATGAGACGGACAGAAGACTGGGAGAGATCACATACTAAAAGGAGGAAAAGATGAACTAAAGTACGGAATAGAGAAACAGAGAAAGAGAGAGAGAGAGGGGGAGAGGGAGAGAGAGGGAGAGAGAGGGAGGAGTGAAAAAGATACAGAGAGAGACAGACACAGAAAGAGAGATAAAAACTTCCTTTTTTTTACATCCCTTTACTTAAATGGTGCAATATGTTTTGTATGAAAATAGCTTACAAACCTTTTATTATTAACCCATGGCAGTTTTGGTTAAAAGGGGGGGGGGGAGAGAACAGAAACTATACAATTAAGGATCACCTTACACAGACAGTCATAGTGATAGATGGATAGACAGAAAGAGAGAGAAATTGAGAGTGGTCAATAGGGTCCAAGCACCCTATTACTTTCATATTATTGTTCACAAAATTTCTGCTGCTGTTGTTGTTTCATGTTAACAATTGCTTTGGCAACACTATGCTGAAGTGTGGTCATGCCAACGAAGCTCATTTGAATTTAATTGAAATTGAGAGAAAGACAGAATGACAGAAAGAAAAACAGAGCATATGAACACATAATAATGAGGAAACCAGGCTATTACGCTCACCATTAACAGAGAGAGAGAGAGAGAGAGAGAGAGAGAGAGAGAGAGAAGAGAGAAGAGAGAGTGAGATGACAGAAAGATAGAGGTAGAGAAAGAGAAAGTGATAGAGGTAGAGAGCCGGTCCCTCAGTGCTCTTTGCCACAGCCCAGAACTCGATCACCCCTCTCGGACCCCCCCTAGCCCCCACTCACACTAGAACGATAGACCAAACCTCTGCCACCCCCATCCCAGCGTTGCTACGGTTACCAGTTGTTCGCAACTGATGGGGGATTGGTTGCTGCTGGGTGACCGTGGTTACCAATCAAACTTGTTACTGGGGGCCTGGAGAGAGAGAGGGGGTGGGGGGCGAGACAGAGAGAAAAAGGCGGGGGGTGGGGGAAGGGGGGGGTGAGAGGGAGAGAGAGAGAGAGAGAGGGTGGGAGAGAGAGAGGAAGTGAGAAAGAGAGATAGAGGAAAAAGAGAGAGGGTGGGAGAGAGAAAGAGAGAGGGAAAGGACACCGGTAAAAAAGAGTGGAGACAGAAAGAGAGGGTGAAGATTACAAGAGGGAAAGGAGGAGGAAGAGGGAGGCGGTATAGAGGAGAACAGACTGAGAAAAAAATAAGAGAGGGAGCGAAAAAAAAGAAGGAGGAGGCAGAGAGGAGAGAGCAGGAGAGCTTGAGGGAGGAAAGAGGCCCGCACTCTTTTACAGGAATTCAGAGGGAGCCGTGGGGCGGGGCCATACATTAGCACACAGTCCCAGCCTCGCTCGCACCCCTCTTTAAGGGCAGCTGTAGGCTGCAGGTCAGGGTATGAGCAGACAGGAGAGACGTGTCACGGCTCTCACTGTCAGATTACACCCTCAAACCTGCGCTCTCTCTATCAGATTACACCCTCAAACCTGCGCTCTCTCTATCAGATTACACCCTCAAACCTGTGCTCTCTCTATCAGATTACACCCTCAAACCTGCGCTCTCTCTATCAGATTACACCCTCAAACCTGCGCTCTCTCTATCAGATTACACCCTCAAACCTGCGCTCTCTCTATCAGATTACACCCTCAAACCTGCGCTCTCTCTATCAGATTACACTCTCTCTATCAGATTACACCCTCAAACCTGCGCTCTCTCTATCAGATTACACCCTCAAACCGGCGCTCTCTCTATCAGATTACACCCTCAAACCTGCGCTCTCTTGTCAGATTACACCCTCAAACCTGCGCTCTCTCTATCAGATTACAGCCTCAAACCTGCGCTCTCTCTATCAGATTACACCCTCAAACCTGCGCTCTCTCTATCAGATTACACCCTCAAACCTGCGCTCTCTCTATCAGATTACACCCTCAGACCTGCGCTCTCTCTATCAGATTACTCACTGTCTGCACAAAATCATTCACGAACACAGACACACACACACACACACACACACACACAAACATGCACATACCGACACACACACACACACACACACACACACACACACACACACACACCCGATCCTGTTGTATGTGACAGTAGTACGACAGTATGTGGTTGGGGTTTGTGTCATCGCCATGGCGACACTCCCTGGCTGAACAGCAGGGAAGGGCGGGTGGAGTTTTAGCCAAAATCCACCCAATGTCACCTACATCCCCCTGCCCCACCCCCACCCAGAGACCAGCATGCAACTGGCCATCGAAAAGGCCTTCAAACCGAGGACAAAACACCACTCTGATGGCTCTAACTGGCTTTTTACTGCCCTTTTTTTCCTCAAAAAACAAACACCTGCCGGTGTCACTCACTAGCGAGGCGGGGGGTGGCGCAGGGGGATGGACGGCTCAGGACCTCCCACAAACAGATCCAGCAAAAGCCGGCTAGCGTTGAATGCGGCCCTTCGGAGGCAAAAGCCGACCGCTGTCAAGAGCTGTAAGAGCTGACAGCGTGTAGGTGGAGTCCAGAGTAAGCCTGAGAAAGGGGTACTCCCAACCCCCCAAACTCAGAGCGCCCCTAGGGCAGGGCGGGGTTACTGGAGGTCGCAGGTTTTTCATCCACATTACCCAGAGTACCGTGCAACCAGGATCTGTCAGCTGGATGAACAATAAATACCATAAAAGGATAGATAAGCACCTACTTATCTA
This sequence comes from Ilyophis sp. 1 JC-2022, assembly GCA_022702515.1. NCBI lineage: Eukaryota > Metazoa > Chordata > Actinopteri > Anguilliformes > Synaphobranchidae > Ilyophis > Ilyophis sp. 1 JC-2022. The sequence continues at coordinate 66,950,023 of CM040406.1, read as the reverse complement.
TGCTAAATCAACAACTGATACTAATTCTTCGACTACTACTACAACTAATACTACTGTAAGTAATACCAATGCTCTTACTACTGTTACTACAACTACTACTATATCTAATAATAATGCTGCTACTACTACTATTACAATTATTACTACTATAACTGATACTAATGCTACTTATAACTACTACTATAACTCAAACTAATGCTACTACTGCTACTTACACTGTGACTATAGCTATTGTTCATGTTGCTATTACAACTGACTTACCTACTACTACTGCTACGACTAATGCTACTATTACTGATATTACTCGTAAAATTAATATTACTCATGTTGCTGCTGCTACCACTAAGTGGCAACAAGCACTTCAAACAGTATATTTGAACAAGACATCAAACTTCTTTTTAATTTTCTTTCTTTTCTGACATACAAACCGAAGGCTTGCTGGTGTTTTTGAACACGTGACTCGAAGACAGTGACAGTCTTTACCCAGGCCGATCAGGTTGAAGTGCACAGCATCGACGGCATCCAAGGAGGAATGAGAACTCGTGACCATAGAGCAAGAATTTCTGTCTCCCTCCGGTGCTACTGTAGCTCTCACTGAGCATGCTCAGAAGCAGGGTCTCACTGAGCATGCTCAGAAGCAGGGTCATGTGAGGATTTGAGGATTCCGCACAGCAAGAGCATGACTTTGGATGCAAGCAGCACTTCAGCGTAACTTTGACTAGCAATTACATAAAAATTCCTGCATTTTTAAAATTATTTCTGTGTAATAAATAAATAAATAAATAAATAAATAAAAAGAAGCAATCGTTTTAATGTAATTGCAAGCAAAAGTTACGATGAAGTGATGCTTGCATACCACACACACACACGCATACACACTCACACAAAACACGCATATGTGTGTGTGTGTGTGTGTGTGTGGTGTGTGTAAATTATGTGTAAGTAAGTAGCATTTACTTGTTTGACACAGTTAAGGATGGATGTAAATTGAATCCAGGGAGGTTAATGGCCCCAGGAATCAGCCAAGGTAGTAAAACAGAAGTCACTTACAGTACTGCAAGCCATTAGGCCCTTTTGAGGATAAAGTCCTTGGCTTCTCCTGGCCGTTCTCTCACTGGTTTGCCGGCAGACAACTTCACCAAACAATAATTTCACAGTTCAGCACTTCATGTAATCGATGTGGCTCTGCTTGCCTGGTTGTGTTGCATCACTGGCCCCCATCACCCCTACACCACCCCCCAAACACAACCCCACCCTCCCCAAAATCACACGCCACCAAAATGTACCCAGCCTCTGCCACAATTCACTCACACTGACACACATTCACTCTCAAAATACATACTCACTGTCTCCTGCACAAACTCACTCATTCACAAACACAGACACACACACACACACACACACACACACACAGACTGTGGGCTGAATGGGGGATACGCTGGGTAGAGGCCAGGCCCAGATTTTCCCGTCTCTATCACCCAGACACTGACAAACAAGAGAAATGCACGGACGATGGGGGGAAGCGGGGGAGGGGGATGGGGGGGGGTCAGATAAATCACACAGCCCTAATCACGTTGTGTTTCAGGCCAGCGCCACACGATCTGGTCCCAACCGGTTTGGGGCGGCCCAGAGAGACTCGTATGAAAAGTTCCCCTTGTCCTTCTAACAGAGGTGCGTCGTTCCTCAACCAGCGCCCGCGCCCGCGCTCTGCTCAGCCGTAGATTTTAGGAGCCTCTTTCTGTCGGCTGCGGGCAGAGGTGTACCAGGAAGGGGGGGAGCGAGAGGCGTGAAGAGAAAGCAGGAGAACATTCTACCGCGTCTTTACTGTGCTGCCGTTTCGCAGACGCTCTTAACCAAAGCAAACTAACAATGCAAACAGGACTGTAGAGATCAGGGATCTAAGCGCAGTAATTCCCCTGAGGGGGGAAAGTATAGTCCCAAGAGGGACAGCCCAAGTGCAAGAAGAGCAGCCTCGACGGACAACTTCAACATTAAACCCAAGTAATACACACATAAAACTACCTGAATGAGCATTAAACTACGTTATGTGAACAAGAGAAAAGAACTACGGGCTCTGAAAACAGAAATATTAAATGCCTGGCATTTAGCAGACACTCTTATCCAGAGCGACTTACACAACTTTTAAAATATATATTATTGACTTATACAGCTGGATACTGAAGCAATTCTGATTAAGTCCGTCGCTCAAGAGTACAATTGCAGTGACCTTCCCGGGAACTGAACCAGCAACCTTTGGGTTACAAGTCCAATTCCATGCCCGTTATACTACACTGCCGCACCAGTCAGGGTCGGTGCTAATTGATAGAAAGGGGCGGAGCGGAGGAGCTGAGATGCAGGCTGAAGAGGTGGGCCTTCAGTCTGTGTGGGAAGATGGCTGATGTCTCTGCTGCTGGTCAGATTGTTGTAGGAAGCTAGTTCCATCACCGACAGGCCAGAACAGACCGTGAACGTGACCAGAAAGTCCAAGCTCAGAGAGGGGGAGTGGCCAGGTGTCGCAAGGTTGTGGAATAAAAATGTCTTGTTGAAGTGTATGATGACCTTTTGAAGGTATGAATATCTTCCCATGAATATAGGGGGATATACCTATCTTTACTGTGGGGGGAAACTTCCTGTTACCTCAAATCACCAGCTGCCATTGGCTTTTACAGTGTTTTTTCCTTCCTTATTTAGTTGTTTAGTTTAAAGTTGACATGCAATTGAATACATTCTGGATTCAACTTTTTTTTTGCAAAAAAAAAAAAAAAAACTTAAAATCTGATGAGCAATGAAACAATTGATCCTTCAGAACGGCGGCAGCAGTTCACGGGAGAGTGATGAGATCACTGATAATACAAAAACTGTTTGATGTAAAAAAATAAATAATAATAATTAAAAAAAAGAAGGAAAGCGGTTCCTTAAGAAGAAAGTTTCCTTATTATTGTCCAGAAGATGTTAGCTGCATTGTTTTCAGAGTTTTCTCATCATTTATTAAACATGTCACATATATAATTTATCTAGCGACGCCAATTTAACAAAGAAAAATCGGCTGTGTAAACACGCAGACTCGCCGTGCATGATGGGATAAAACAATAATCTTATTTTCTGGTGTTACTGAGATGTTATAGTGTAGGATCAGAGTCCCCTGTAAGGCTGGGATGCCCTGTAGGATTAGAGTTCCCTGTAAGGCCGGGATGCCCTGTAGGATTAGAGTTCCCTGTAAGGCCGGGATGCCCTGTAGGATCAGTCCCCTGTAAGGCCGGGATGCCCTGAAGGATTAGAGTTCCCTGTAAGGCCAGGATGCCCTGTAGGATCAGAGTCCCCTGTAAGGCCGGGATGCCCTGTATGATTTGAGTTCCCTGTAAGGCCGGGATGCCCTGTAGGATCAGAGTCCCCTGTAAGGCCGGGATGCCCTGTAGGATCAGAGTCCCCTGTAAGGCCGGGATGCCCTGTAGGATTAGAGTTCCCTGTAAGGCCGGGATGCCCTGTAGGATTAGAGTTCCCTGTAAGGCCGGGATGCCCTGTAGGATCAGTCCCCTGTAAGGCCGGGATGCCCTGAAGGATTAGAGTTCCCTGTAAGGCCAGGATGCCCTGTAGGATCAGAGTCCCCTGTAAGGCCGGGATGCCCTGTAGGATTAGAGTTCCCTGTAAGGCCGGGATGCCCTGTAGGATCAGAGTCCCCTGTAAGGCCGGGATGCCCTGTAGGATCAGAGTCCCCTGTAAGGCCGGGATGCCCTGTAGGATTAGAATTCCCTGTAAGGCCGAGATGCCCTGTAAGATCAGAGTCCCCTGTAAGGCCGGGATGCCCTGTAGGATCAGAGTTTCCTGTAAGGCTGGGATGCCCTGTAGGATCAGAGTCCCCTGTAAGGTTGGGATGCCCTGTAGGATCAGAGTTCCCTGTAAGGCCGGGATGCCCTGTAGGATCAGAGTTCCCTGTAAGGCCGGGATGCCCTGTAGGATCAGAGTCCAAGTTGCAGACACTTTCAGACAAAGTCGAGGTTCTCGTGTCATTTTTCACCCGTAAGATACAGGGTTGGGGGTGGGGGGTGGGGAGGTACCTCCCCCCAGTCTGATTGACTCACCCCCCCCCCCCCCCCCCACCCCTTGGCTGTTAGAATTTTGAAAGAAATCCCACTCTGTTTCTCTCTCCCTCTCGCTCTCTTTCTTTCCCTCTCTCTCCCCCCCTCCCCCCTCTTCTCTCTGGCTCAGTAGCTGCAGACAGGCCAGCAGGCACACAGACATGAGAGGGGTACAAAGTTACACCCCAGTGTCTGATTAAAAAAAAAGAGAGAGAGAAATCAGAGAGCAGAGATGTGGCTGTGCTATAAAACAACATGCTGCTTCATGCCCAGGGAAGAGGGGAGGGTGGTGGGGGGTGGGGTGCTGCCAGCTCCAGTCCAGGAGCAGAGATCAGAGCACAAGAGGCACAGCTGTAGGGAAGCACCAACAGTGGAGTCTGAGGAGAATCAAAAATTTAAAAAACGTTACCAAAAAATACTCCACCCAAAGCAAACTGACACAAATGCATACACACAGTCACACACAAAAACAAGCAGTCTTTCTCACACACACAAAAACAAGCAGTCTTTCTCACACACACAAAAAAAAATGCATAAATTTAATGGTATAACCACACACACAAACGCACACACACACACACACACACACACACACACACACGCACACCATCTATATTTTCTTTTCCCTTCCTTATCGCCTAGCCCAGGATGTAGTCTATATCTCATGCCAGGCTTAAGGTGTGTATCGAGCTGAAACCCGGTGCAGAACTGTCTGAGAAATGATCATTCTCAGCCGTTTTCATCGTTATGAAACTTGGCGGCTTTGGAAAGTATCTCCTTCAGGGTCATGACCTCAATTTCCTGCTGGGGAGAGCAGCAGCAACATCAATTACACTTCATTTCATAAAAGTTTCTTTTTTACATTTTTATAATTTGTTTTCTCAGTGAAACATCCATTATTTCGTGGACAATTAGTCATCTTTTGCATGGCAGTACTGTATCGGAAAAATGATTTTGTTCCGTTTTATAGTTTTTTAGTTGTTATTCTCTCTCTCTCTCTCTCTCTCTCTTTCTCTCTTTCTCTCTCTCTTTCGCTCTTTCTCCCTCTCTCTCTTTCTCTCTCTCACACACACACACACACTCTCTTCTTTTCTGGAGAAACTTACCACAGCTCACATTTATTCTGTGCAGAAAACCCATTTTAAAAAACAGCTGGACAGTCACTGAAGCAAATCACGGTAAGTGCAGCTCATAAACCGCAAAAATACTGGAGAACATATATTAGCATATGTATAAGGGTGACAAGGTTACCCAGCTCCAGACCCGAGTCAATAATAATACCTTAACCCTGCGGGAGACAGGAGTTCATTAATTACTGAGAATTAAAAAAAGAAAAACATCTATGTTCACAAATCTGTGATTCTATCTTTTTGGTTGGTAACACAGATTTAATTATGTTCAATTAGGTGTTTGATTCATGTTTGCAACAGTCCGGTTATGCCACCATTGGCTAGAAGTGCCTGTGATGTCACGCAAGCAGCCAATCGTCAATGGCCAGTTACCTCACCACCGTTCCGGATTCGTTAGGAATAGCATTTCTTTGAAGACCTGGAGGGGTATTCCACAAAGCAGGATTATTGAGTTAGCTGGATAACTGAGTAAAATCCAGAACAGCCTTTTTTTCTTCAGTCCGTGTTCCAAATTTGGGAGGGTTGCGGGTTTTACTCAGTGCAGTTATCCAGCTAACTTGTGGAATACCTCCCTGTCACATCCAAAAAGACAAAAGTAATTAATCCGCTTAGTCACAAAGAGTTGACAATGTTCCCAAATTAGATTTGAGAAAAAGGCAAGCTCCATACAGGCCCACAGCCTCCCTGGAAAGTTCTAGGTTCTGGCCCGACCGGCAACCGGCCGCACGTTGACATCACACATGGGCCTCTAACTGCAGTGCTTCATTTTGACTAAAACTCACGACACTAATGTGAGCGCAGTGTCCAGGCGGAGAGTGTAGTAAGTGCCTGTCAGCCCCCTGGGACGTCTTTATTTAAGCCCGCTCTGTTTCATTAGGGATGGGTGGAGGTGGAGGGAGGGAAGGGGGGTGTTTTCTGCCTGTTGAGGAATGGCACCGGCGTCTCCAAGCGCTGAGAGAGCCACTTAATTAGCTGATTAACGATGGTGAAATCACAAAGGGAGATGATAGCGACTCGTGCGATAACTGCAGCAGCGGCACACTCAAAAAGAGATGGAGAGATGAGTAGAGGGAGAGAAAAGAACACAGAGAAAGAGAGGAGGGAGATAGAGCAAAGTTACCAGAGGTTTGATTCATCCACAAAGCTGAGGATCTCTCTCTCTTTCCTTCTCTCTCTCTCTCTCTCTGCCACAGATAATGGCCCCCTTTCATCACTCCCCCCCCCCCCCTCCCCTCCCCCCTCCCCTCCTCCCCTCCTCCCCTCCTCCCCTCCTCCCCATAGGGACTCCTTGTTAAGCGCAAGCGTGCTTCTACTCCATCGCTTCAGAGGAGAGCGGAGTCAGAGACAACTCCACAGTGACTTGTATATTACAACAAGGAGGGAATGTGTAATGTAGGAGTCATTGGGGGCAAGGCTCTGAGCCGAAACCACACAGAGCTTCGGGGGGATCGAGGAAGTAGCCAATCACAGCCTGGGGCTTTGACTGCTCATTTGCATATTCAGTCATATTAATTCATGGTGCCCTGTAGGGCTGAAACTCTAAACCCTGTTGGCCCCACTACCATCACCATAAGGGCCAGAGAAACTCATTCCAGCTCCAATGTTTCCCCAGAAGTGTATATTAACTAATTATCAGCAAAAATAAAAAAAACTTTCTCATTCAAGAGATTAATTTCAACCCTGATTTGGCACACCTGATTCTAATAATTAGCAGCTCAACGAGATTTTTAGCTGTTGAATGAGGTGTGCTTTGTTAGGGTTGGAGTGAAAACCTACAGGATGGTAGATCTCTAGCTGTTGAATGAGGTGTGCTTTGTTAGGGTTGGAGTGAAAACCTACAGGACGGTAGATCTCTAGCTGTTGAATGAGGTGTGCTTTGTTAGGGTTGGAGTGAAACCTACAGGACGGTAGATCTCTAGCTGTTGAATGAGGTGTGCTTTGTTAGGGTTGGAGTGAAAACCTACAGGATGGTAGATCTCTAGCTGCTGAATGAGGTGTGCTTTGTTAGGGTTGGAGTGAAAACCGACAGGGCGGTAGATCTCTAGCTGCTGAATGAGGTGTGCTTTGTTAGGGTTGGAGTGAAAACCTACAGGACGGTAGATCTCTAGCTGCTGAATGAGGTGTGCTTTGTTAGGGTTGGAGTGAAAACCGACAGGGCGGTAGATCTCTAGCTGCTGAATGAGGTGTGCTTTGTTAGGGTTGGAGTGAAAACCTACAGGACGGTAGATCTCTAGCTGCTGAATGAGGTGTGCTTTGTTAGGGTTGGAGTGAAAACCTACAGGACGGTAGATCTCTAGCTGTTGAATGAGGTGTGCTTTGTTAGGGTTGGAGAGAAAACCTACAGGACGGTAGATCTCTAGCTGTTGAATGAGGTGTGCTTTGTTAGGGTTGGAGAGAAAACCTACAGGACGGTAGATCTCTAGCTGCTGAATGAGGTGTGCTTTGTTAGGGTTGGAGTGAAAACCCACAGGATGGTAGATCTCTAGCTGTTGAATGAGATGTGCTTTGTTAGGGTTGGAGTGAAAACCTACAGGACGGTAGATCTCTAGCTGTTGAATGAGATGTGCTTTGTTAGGGTTGGAGTGAAAACCTACAGGATGATAGATCGCCAGGAATACGGTTGGAGATGACTGCCTTACAGAATAAAAAAAGATTATAAGTGTGATGTGGAACGTCATTTTTAGCTTTCTCTCTCCGCCAGCGAGTGAACCAACCGGCCGTAGCGCCATAAGTTAGAAGCGAGGCGGTCATCTTAAATGCCAGGGCTACCAGACTGTTACACACTGGGCATTGATATCACACTTTAAATTATTATAAACTCCAGAGCAGCCTAGTGTGTTACCGCCACACTACAAGATAAAAAAAATCCAATTTTCAGCATTACAAACTGCTCAAAGGCATGTGCACATCACCGATGCTGGGTCAGAGCCAAAGCGTAATGGCCACTAATGTACACGCTAGCTTGAGGTAAATGTTCACATACGTGCTAGCTTGAGGTTAATGTTCACATACGTGCTAGCTTGAGGCTAACACACGTGCTAGCTTGAGGCTAACATACATGCTAGCTTGAGGCTAACATATGTGCTAGCTTGAGGCTAACGCATGGACAAGACCAATGACTGTCACATAGACTTTAGCCAAGCTAGCAAAATGAGGTGTTTGGACCCTGATTGTACCCATGTGGAATGCAGCAGCATTTTCTTAAGCGCTTCCCCTCTCCCCCCCCCCCCTCCCCATTTTCCTCCCTAGTGTAGAATGCCCGGTCATGCTCGCACAAACCGCTGTTGATTCGAACAAGCGTCGACGAGCACGTGCTCTCCTCCCTCCTACGAAACAAGCCATGTTGCCGTCACTGCTTTTAAACAGCGGTCGACAAGTTGGGTTCACACAGAGATGAGACAGAGGAAGACGCTTCATGTGCAGGTCATAAACCTGCAAGTGCCCGATTGACCAGCAGGGGTAGCGATGAGACACTGTCATCGCGGAGAGCTGAAACCCTTAAGCAGAATGAATCATCCAGCAGCCCCTTGATTTTGGGCATTTCAAACAGAAGCAGAAGATAAATAAAGTGAATTAAAAATATAAAAAATTTTAAATAAATAAACCAGGGCCTCAGAATAGTATATAAGTGCCCACAGTCTGGTATCAAATCCAGTGCTCACTGTGAATGTCACAAATTTGGAGAAAAGTAAATTACAATTTGTGTTTAAAATTGACTATGAGTAAATATAGTACATACAGTGTCCTTGTGCATTTCTGATCGTATTTCCTGCGCCCCTCAGTGTTTAGTGTGTATAAGTATACCTGTGCACTAGTGCCGTATGCTCGCCAAGCCCTCAGAGAAAAACTGAAGAAAAAAAAACGACATTCTGAACATTCTGTTGCCATGGGCAACGAGAGAGGGGCACAGCTGGACCCGCTGCTAATTATAGCCACATGCAGAATCTCTTAATCTATAACAGGGCTAATGAATGATAAAAAAGAAAGACAGACTCCTCATTGTGATGGATGTGTTTTGTGTGTGTGTGTGTGTGTACATTTGGGTGGGTGGAAGGGGGGGGCATGCTGAAATACCAAAAAGGGGGCCTGTACTCAAAGCGAGACAATAACAGAGTGCAGCCATTACATTTTGGCATTTAGCAAATAACACTCTTATCCAGAGCTCGTGACATTTTTATATACAATCCATTTATACAGCTGGATACTGAAGCAATTGAGGGTAACAACTTTGTTTAAAGGTACAATGGCTGCACCTCCGTCGGGAATCAAACCCGCAAGCCTTGAGCTAAAAAGTCCCGCTCCCTAGCCGCTATGCTACAGCGCCGTCGCCATGACTATACCGTACCACACTCCCCCCGCCGTCGCCATGACGATACCGTACCACAAAACCTGAAAGCGAGTGAACATTAGAGTGCTGGCGGGGATCAGCGTCTCGTAGGTGGCGGGGATCAGCGTCTCGTAGGCGGCGGGGATCAGCGTCTCGTAGGTGGCGGGGATCAGCGTCTCGTAGGTAGCGGGGATCAGCGTCTCGTAGGTGGCGGGGATCAGCGTCTCGTAGGCGGCGGGGATCAGCGTCTCGTAGGTGGCGGGGATCAGCGTCTCGTAGGTGGCGGGGATCAGCGTCTCGTAGGTGGCGGGGATCAGCGTCTCGTAGGTGGCGGGGATCAGCGTCTCGTAGGCGGCGGGGATCAGCGTCTCGTAGGCGGCGGGGATCAGCGTCTCGTAGGTGGCGGGGATCAGCGTCTCGTAGGCGGCGGGGATCAGCGTCTCGTAGGCGGCGGGGATCAGCGTCTCGTAGGTGGCGGGGATCAGCGTCTCGTAGGCGGCGGGGATCAGCGTCTCGTAGGCGGCGGGGATCAGCGTCTCGTAGGTGGCGGGGATCAGCGTCTCGTAGGCGGCGGGGATCAGCGTCTCGTAGGCGGCGGGGATCAGCGTCTCGTAGGTGGCGGGGATCAGCGTCTCGTAGGTGGCGGGGATCAGCGTCTCGTAGGTGGCGGGGATCAGCGTCTCGTAGGTGGCGGGGATCAGCGTCTCGTAGGTGGCGGGGATCAGCGTCTCGTAGGCGGCACGGGCGTGACGTAGGATCAGCCGGGAGAAAAACACCAGCATTTATTTGATTGCCACGTTCTCACAGAAACAGCCTCTGCAGCTATTTCAGTTTTCACAACAGTCACAACAACAATAAGTCCAACGACAAGACCATCGTCCAGGACTCACGTTAGCGCATTACAGTTGTTAATGCTTAATACATTATCAATAACCGCTTCGCACATAATAAAGATAAAATGCCAGTCATGTAATGTATTGTGTCTCTCCAGTCTTGGGGGTGTGGGCTCAGATATTTTTTCTTGAGATTATAACCCAAGAGATATTTTCCAGGGTTATCAGCTCACATGAGAGAGGACACATTCCACACGTCCCGTTTCAGCGTAGATTGAGAGCAGCTTTAATTTTCAACTAAATTGTCTCACAGCCTTCCCCATGTTCATCTTTTCTCCCGAGAAGACACTCCCCTCCCCCCAAAAAAACAAACAACAGACAAGAAAAACACACACATAGATCTGAAATGATTGGAAGCGAAAATATACAGAGTATTCACAGATCCCAGCCACACCCATCGAGTGTTCTGAATCCAAGGTCAAAGGTCACCAGGAGGTCACGGCCCCCCCAGAGGAAGCTCCTGCAGGGTCAACAGAGAGAGAAGGGGGGGCTCAGGGGGGGCGCACGGCGTGAGTCTCAGGCCTGTAACTGACTCCCTCGCACCGATCAAATTTCTGTCCCCCTCAGGTTCCCCCCCCCCTCGCAGACGGCCGAAACGAACGAGATGTGAAAAATGTTCCGCTGTCAAAAGTCTTCTCCCAGACCAAAGGCTGAGACTTAATACCCTTTATTTATTTATCTGAGAAATGTTATTAGAGCAATCTGGTGGAGCGGCACAGCCCAGGCCTTTATGTCACACACAAATGCTGGCTCGAAGCCTTCCTTTCAGAAGTTCACAACACAGGGACTGGGCTTTGGGTTTACAGGTGCGAATCCTTCTCAATCCCAAAAGCCAAAGGCTTTGTGCAGTTCTGCTACCACTAGGCCACATCGTCACACTGACAGTCTGAAACTCTCACACTGAATTCTATGCCAACAAAAATGACAACGCACAGAGAGACGATAGCGTCCAGCACATTAACAGAGAAACATAACGTGCGCGGCAGTGCATTACAGAGTGTTTAAGAGATGCGGATGGACAGTCCTTGGTATGCTCAACCCCCTTTTGTAGACTACATTTCCCATCATTTTGCGTGCAAATTGCAAACAACAATGGCGTCCGTCGCGGAAGAAGATTACGGTAGGAAGACGGTAGGCTTGTAGGTGAAACGACAGGTCCATGCAGACAGGCCTGTGCAGAAACTTAAAAAACGACTGCAGCACAGATTGCCTAAGCTGACGTCCGTTATGGGTCCACTATGATGTCATTTAGGTCCGCACAGTCCGTACTTTCTTGGGGGACTATGAATTGGCTTTAACGGTTAGGGAGCTGGACTTAGCTCGAAGTTTATGGGTTCAGTTCCCAGGTAGGGCATGGCCATTGTACCCTTACTGTCTCATTCAACTAAAGGTATAATTTGAAATACTGCAGTAATAAAATGTTCAGCTGTGGTTGGTGTGGGATCCCTCAAACAGTGACACGTGCACACAAACTGTGACACTTGCACACAGACTGTGACACTTGCACACAAACTGTGACACTTGCACGCAGACTGTGACACTTGCACGCAGACTGTGACACTTGCACACAGACTGTGACACTTGCACACAGACTGTGACACTTGCACACAGACTGTGACACTTGCACACAGACTGTGACACTTGCACACAAACTGTGACACTTGCACACAAACTGTGACACTTGCACACAGACTGTGACACTTGCACACAGACTGTGACACTTGCACACAAACTGTGACACTTGCACACAAACTGTGACACTTGCACACAGACTGTGACACTTGCACACAGACTGTGACACTTGCACACAGACTGTGACACTTGCACACAGACTGTGACACTTGCACACAGACTGTGACACTTGCACACAAACTGTGACACTTGCACACAAACTGTGACACTTGCACACAAACTGTGACACTTGCACACAAACTGTGACACTTGCACACAGACTGTGACACTTGCACACAAACTGTGACACTTGCACACAAACTGTGACACTTGCACACAAACTGTGATACTTGCACACAGACTGTGACACTTGCACACAAACTGTGACACTTGCACACAGACTGCACCAAAAAAACAACCATTTTTCAAGGATGCTTTTTTATATTGATTGTTTGTTTGTTTAAACTTTAGGTTCCATATCAACAATGGAAGTTTGAAACATCCACAATCACAATCCACACACAACTCTGTGGTTCAGTATAGTATCCATCCCCTAAGTATCCGTTTGCTAAAAAAGTTCAAGCGTGATGCAAATTTGTCTTTCTTTTGAATTGCAAATTGTGTTGCAGTACAGTATGAAGTTATTTATATCTCAGTAGTTTCTCGTTACGTTTTTTTAAGTTTTCAGTGTTATTGCTTTTTTAATTTAAATTTTTAATATTTTTATTTTTGCGCTGGTGCAGTGTCGTCTAGGTAAGTACATAAGTTTAGGAGGTGACCCACGAGAATTCCACTTATGTTCCCACCTCTGAGAGGACTGCGCAATTAAACCTGCTGGTGCAGTCAGGCTGCAGCGCCTCTATTGACCAGATGAGGCGCTGTTGGTAGAAAAAGTGACATTTTTCTGACTGAAACTCAGGCTCCTCTGGGCGATGATAATTCTTAAGACCACTGAAACCATCAGGGCTTGATTCTGGATGTCTGGGACAACCAATAAACCTCTGCGTGCGTGCGTGCGTGCGTGCGTGCGTGCGTGCGTGCGTGCGTGCGTGCGTGCGTGTGTGTGTATGTGTGTGTATGTGTGTGTGTGTGTGTGTGTGTGTGTGTGTGTGTGTGTGTGTGTGTGTGTGTGTGTGTGACTATAGCTGCTGAAAAGTGTGACTCTTTTCAGCAGCTGAGATTACGAGATGGAGTTGCACCTCACTTTCCCCTCATGACGATAAATTGATAAAAGTGCTCTTTCACCATCTGTCACTCCCACGTGTTTAAATTATTGATAAAGACAGAGCCTTCAGAGGGTATGAGAGAGAGAGAAAGAGAGAGAGAGAGAAATAGAGAGAGAGAGAGAGAGAGAGACAGAGAGAAAGCAGGGTGGGGGTGGGGGGTAGGTCCAGAAAACACTGACTGTGGTCTAAGGGAGAGGGGGCAGGTGGGATGGGGGCAGGTCTAAGGGAGAGGGGGCAGGTGGGATGGGGGCAGGTCTAAGGGAGAGGGGGCAGGTGGGATGGGGGTGTCGCTAGCTTTAGGGGGAGCTGAGGTGAGATGCACAGAATGACTGCTCCCACACACACGATCTATCCACATCATTCTCACAGGTTACTTCTGTTCAACAAGACCATGTGATCCCCCCAGTCTTCCAGCTCATTGATTTATAAAATATTTACAATTTAAATTTTTAAAAATTTGGTTTTGCAGAGACATAATACACAAGTGAGCAATATTAGAAATACTGCAATGCATACCAGGACTAAAAACACTGCTGCAGAATAACTACCATTAAATAACCCGGATCCAGAGGGAGCGGTGAAATTAAAGACACACATAGAGAGTCTGGCCTCGGGGTCTCTATAGCCTAGATTACAAAACAACCCTGGAGGCCAATTCCACACAATTCCGCAGAATTATATTTCCATTTATTTTGAGATCAGCCAGAGTCTTAAAAGAAGAAGCAAAGAACTCCGAAACACAGAAAGATCCGAGAATCAACAGCATCTTCTTTGTTCATTTATTCATATTTTGTGAACAATTTTTTTTTTTTTTAAAGATATATACAGAATGTTAGCACCATCACAATACCTAAGTTTGAACACTTTAGGGGGTAGAGATGGAGGCAAACAAACAAAGGAGACTTTAGAATGAAAAGAACTGCACCACTGAATAAGGCCACAACTACACTACTGAATAAGGTCACCAGCAAAGTGCAGGGCACTCCACCACAAACTTTTCAGAGCGACAGAACTTTATCTGCGCAACCTTCTGGCTAACCACCCTCAGAACTAAAATATCAAGGGAACAGAAGAGACTTTGAGAGGGTGCTCAGCTCGGTCACACGGGCACAATCACGCCCGGCGACAGGGAAAAGCACAACCTCCCTTTCTTTTCGAAAATAAAGTTTAAGTTTCTGCCCTGGAACACCCCTCCCCGTCGGCTCTAGAATCTCCCTTTGTGCGCAGAATTCGGGAATGTCCAGTATATTCCCCGTCCATACAGAGCCATTCCGGAATGCACAGTAGAGTTTAGAAGTGTCACTCTTACCATGTGGCCAGATATGTGAGCACTGAAAGGTGAATGGGCTCAAGATTAACTACACTGTGAGAAATTATCTCAGAAAGTCTCTCTGACTAGCTTATAAAGTCTCTGTAACAAGCTAAGAAAGTCTCTCTGATATTAAACCTTAACAACACTCATAAACATGTGCACGAACACATACACAGATTGATCCTGTTAGAAATTATTACATTTCATCGCAATGTTTAGCATTTTATAGGAAGAGTAGTGTATTTTGGCTAACTAGCGTTTTGGAGGTGAAACGTAGGCTATTGCAGTTGTAATTTACAGTTGGCTGTTGTACAGTATTTGTAACGTACAGTACATGTGCAGCACCAACTGGTGCATCTGGCAACGCCCTTCCACTTTATACTATAAATATGTTTTTTTTTGTTTTCAAATCCAGCAGGTTGTGGAGAGGAGCATTTGTGTGAGGGACAGGCTATTAGAGAGAGGATGGCACCCAATGGCTAAATCTGGCACATTTACGTTTATTAATGTGCATTGTCCCTTTCTTAAATACATAAACCAAACCTATAATTAATTTAATCGCACCAATCACATTTTCTTCCTCCCTCTCGGCTATTCTCCCGCTTTGTGAGGCCATGGGAAAAACAAGTAGCAGGACCGATATAAAAATGACACAAGATAGGCTCCCTACGTTAGTTAAGTTAGCTAACAGTGAAACGGTTGTGACTGGTCAATGTTCATGTTTATGCAGTTTTGACCGAAATTAGATCATGTTTCTTGAGGTTTTAATGTGGCGATAGCCTATGACTCAATTTAGCGAAGTTACTACGCGTTTCATTGTATATTAATTCATGGCTAACTTAGCCTTTAATAACGTTAACTGTTACTAGAAAATGATCCTAATTCAGATGAGAGCTAAGTGTATTATATTCTCCAGTTCTCCGTCTCTGCCACAGCCGCTCAGAAGCCGGAGCGAGCGGCTCGAACAAAACACATTATGGCTGTGAATGAGCGCACAAGTGAGAAAAGGGGCGTGGCTTGCTAACTCGAGCCCACCCCTTTCATAAGTATCTTTCCCACCCTCAATTTTGGCATTTTTTGAATTGTAAACGGAGGCGTGGTCGCTCTGAAACAGCCCGTGGAGTTACCCTTTAAGACAGACATTTTTTGCAATGTGTCAATCATTTAAGTAAAGCAGACGACATGCTTCATGAGACATGGTCGACAAAAGACCTCAAAGATTTAGAACCGATTAGAACTGTGATATTTGGACCAATTGCAGACGGGGGCGGGTCAATGAACAATGAACTTTGCCTCACAAAGTTCGCCCGGGCAGCCTGCGTAGAAGACGCTGTACGAAGGCAA
>CM040406.1:66916544-66929044 GCA_022702515.1 Ilyophis sp. 1 JC-2022 | reverse complement strand
GAGAGAGAAAGAAAGAGAGAGAGAAGAGATCAGAGAGGAAGAGAGGAAGAGAGAGAGAAGAGATCAGCGAGGAAGAGAGAGAGAGAGAAGAGATCAGAGAGGAAGAGAGAGAGAGAAAAGAGAATAGAGAAATAGAGCATGATAGAGAGAGCAAGACAGACAGACAGAGAAACAGAAAGAGAGATTATAATATAATATAATTATATATAATAATTAAATCATATTACTACTCTGATATAGCGGTTGTTGTTGTTACCACAGTTAGATATAACAATTATTCACATTTCCACAATTATTCAGAGTATTTCTGCATTTCTGTATGTACGCTTTGGCAATATTTACAGAAACGTGTATTTCATGCCAATAAAACATTTTGAATTTAAAATTTTTAAATTTGAGATACCCCTCTGGCTGTTGGCACACTGACAGGTGTGTTTGTGTTCTGACAGGTGTGACAGGCTAGAGAGACAAGCCGGCAAAGGGGGATGCTGAGATTTGTAGTTTGAGGGGGTCGGTGTTGAAAGGGGGGGAGGGAGTGTCGATGGTCATAGAAATTATTATTTTGAATACAGATGCTGGGAGAGGGTGGGGGTCATAGAGCTGATTATATTTAATATAGACAGGGGTAAGAGAGGAGGAGGGGGGGTCATAGAGCTGATTTTATTGAATATAGACAGGGGTAAGAGAGGGGGGGGGGTCATAGAGCTGATTTTATTGAATATAGACGGGGGTAAGAGAGGAGGGGGGGTCATAGAGCTGATTTTATTGAATATAGACAGGGGTAAGAGAGGGGGGGTCATAGAGCTGATTTTATTGAATATAGACGGGGGTAAGGGAGGAGGCGTGTGTATGAATCTGACTGGCTGCCAGAAAATCTAGAATCTCGAGGTGTCAGAAAAATGATGCTGTTGAATATAGACTGGGGGTGTCTTAAAGATGATATTGTGGGATATGGACTGGGGTGATGGAGAGATGATATTTTTGGATATAGACTGGGGGGCTTGAACTGATGATGTTGCTGGATATAGACTTGACGTGATGGATGGATGATGTCACTGTTGAATCTTGGCTGGGGGGGGGGGGGGGGTGAGGAGATGTTGCTGGAAGGTTTTTGATGAGCGTCACTGTGCAGAGAGATGTGATGGGTGTGTGGAGGAGAAGGGGGAGGGGTGAGGGTGGGGGGCATACACAAACTGATTTAATAGTGACAGCTGTATGAGTGTGTGTGTATGTGTGTGTGTGTGTGTATGTGTGTGTGTGTGTGTGTATGTGTGTGTGTGTGTGTGTATGTGTGTGTGTGTGTGTGTGTGTGTGTGTGTGTGTGTGTGTGTGTGTATGCATCAGCAGAGCTATGTCATCTTCATTCTTAATTGTCAGGGAAATAAATCAGCAGCGCACTGTTGCCATGGCAACCGGAGGCAGGCACGACACCCATCCTGAAAGCGCGTGGCCCGGCCGTTTCATTAACCTTTAAAAGGACTTGATATTTATTTTAGTGGCGGAGCTATGAATATAAATTTGTCATTTTGAGAGTGAAATGGGCAGGTAATAAAAAATGCCCCCGGTTACGACAGCACCCACCACCCACCCCTCTCCCGCCCCCACCCCTCTCCCGCCCTCTAGTCTCCCTAACAGCCAAGCCCTTAATGTCCATATATGTGCATGTGTGTGTGTGTGTGTCTGTCTGTCTCTTTATGTGTGTGTGTGGGTTCATAATGCATCACACATGCTCAAGTAAAAACATATTTACTACAAATATAAACATTTACTACACCCACTGTACTACAGCCCTACAATGTCCCCTCTACGGCCCTACTACACCCACTGTACTACAGCCCTACTACACCCACTGTACTACAGCCCTACTACACCCACTGTACTACAGCCCTACTACACCCACTGTACTACAGCCCTACTACTCCCACTGTACTACAGCCCTACTACACCCACTGTACTACAGCCCTACTACTCCCACTGTACTACAGCCCTACTACACCCACTGTACTACAGCCCTACTACACCCACTGTGGTACAGTCCTACTACACCCACTGTGGTACAGTCCTACTACACCAACTGTACTACAGCCCTACTACACCCACTGTACTACAGCCCTACTACACCCACTGTGGTACAGCCCTACTACACCCACTGTACTACAGCCCTACTACACCCACTGTACTACAGCCCTACTACACCCACTGTACTACAGCCCTACTACACCCACTGTACTACAGCCCTACTACACCCACTGTGGTACAGTCCTACTACACCCACTGTGGTACAGTCCTACTACACCAACTGTACTACAGCCCTACTACACCCACTGTACTACAGCCCTACTACACCCACTGTACTACAGCCCTACTACACCCACTGTACTACAGCCCTACTACACCCACTGTGGTACAGCCCTACTACACCCACTGTACTACAGCCCTACTACACCCACTGTGGTACAGTCCTACTACACCAACTGTACTACAGCCCTACTTCACCCACTGTACTACAGCCCTACTACTCCAACTGTACTACAGCCCTACTACACCCACTGTGGTACAGTCCTACTACACCCACTGTACTACAGCCCTACTACACCCACTGTACTACAGCCCTACTACACCCACTGTACTACAGCCCTACTTCACCCACTGTACTACAGCCTTACTACACCCACTGTACTACAGCCCTACTACACCCACTGTACTACAGCCCTACTACACCCACTGTACTACAGCCCTACTACACCCATTGTGGTACAGTCCTACTACACCCACTGTACTACAGCCCTACTACACCCACTGTGGTACAGTCCTACTACACCAACTGTACTACAGCCCTACTACACCCACTGTACTACAGCCCTACTTCACCCACTGTACTACAGCCCTACTACACCCACTGTACTACAGCCCTACTACACCCACTGTACTACAGCCCTACTACACCCACTTTACTACAGCCCTACTACACCCACTGTACTACAGCCCTACTACACCCACTGTACTACAGCCCTACTTCACCCACTGTACTACAGCCCTACTTCACCCACTGTACTACAGCCCTACTTCACCCACTGTACTACAGCCATACTACACCCACTGTACTACAGCCCTACTACACCCACTGTACTACAGCCCTACTACACCCACTTTACTACAGCCCTACTACACCCACTGTACTACAGCCCTACTACACCCCTACTTCACCCACTGTACTACAGCCCTACTACACCCACTTTACTACAGCCCTACTATACCCACTGTACTACAGCCCTACTTCACCCACTGTACTACAGCCCTACTATACCCACTGTACTACAGCCCTACTTCACCCACTGTACTACAGCCCTACTTCACCCACTGTACTACAGCCCTACTACACCCACTTTACTACAGCCCTACTTCACCCACTTTACTACAGCCCTACTACACCCACTGTACTACAGCCTTACTACACCCACTGTACTACAGCCCTACTACTCCTACATCTGCTACTGAAGTCATTCCAGTCACTGAAGTCCTGAAGCAATTGAGCAGGCCTGCAGAGCTGTCAATCATCCGTCAAGCATTCCGCAGCGTTCCGTTTGAAGAGAACAAGAAATGAAATAAAGGGATAAATAACCGCTCTGTCGTTCTCTCTTTCTCTCACTTTCTTTCCCCTTTCTCTCTTTCACACACACACACACACACACACACACGCACATACACACACTCAAAACAAAAAACATGCACACACACATGTACTGGTGTGTTTGCACACATGCAATACATACACATCACATATGCACACACACACGTGTAAATGCATGCACACACATATACATGCGTGTGCACACACACTCACACACGCTCAATGCATGACTCAGTGAAAACCGTCGTTCTGACTAAAAGACCCGTTCCTCATGCACAGCGTCACCAGCACAGCTCTCTGGGGTTTCCAGTTACATGTGCGCATAGAGTCACTCTCATTTTTCAAAGTCAGCCAATTCCTTTGTTCCCTCTTCAATAGAGATCACATTTACAGAGCCTGTCAACTCTAGACTGACACGGGCCAACCTCCCCGAGGCTCTGGGGCTGATTAATTGGCATTTCACTGTCCTAGAGTGCAGCTCAGCAAATTGTTCGTTTAAAAGGCTCAGATTCAACTGAGTGTTTAAAAAAAAAAACGTAAAGGGAGAGAATACCAGGTTTGCTTTCAAAGCAACAAAGAACGACTCATCATGCCGAACTTCTGCGGTTTCTCTTCTTCTGTCGGTTCTCTTTTTTATAAACCATTACTAAAATGAAAAATGTGCAACAAATACTTGCACCAATTTGTGTCCTTGGGCAGTTTTTTATTTTTTTAAAGAAAGAGATGAAGTTCTAATTTTAACAACTTTCTTTAATTCAACTAGTGTCAGCGCACGGCATACAAGCTCATACAAGCAGAATGGTACAAGTCTCAAAAAAATACACAAAACAAATAAAAATAGGATAATTAAAAGCATTTTTTACAGAAAGATAGATAGAGATGGCGGAGAGAGAGGGGGGAGAACAGGGGGGGGGGGGGTAGAGAGAGAGACAGACAGAGAGAGAGAGATAGAAAGAGACAGACAGACAGAGAGATAGAAGGAGACAGACAGAGAGAGAGGCCTTTGTGTTGCTAGGCTCAATGGCTAACAGGGACATTCTGAGGATTCTTTGACTGTATCCAGGGTCCCAGAGCCAGAATTAGCTCCATTCCCACCGTATGACTGCTTAGCGCCTTAAGAATCCACGGCGCCCCGGTACAAAAGCTCAGACCGCTGAACACAGAGATTCTCCCCTTCTCCTTTCTCAATGTCGCCAGGACATGGGGGCTGCCAAAAGAGAGTCCCATTTTAGCCAGGACGTCCCGTGGTAAAATGTCCTGTCCCGAACAGGACGTCCTTTATACCTCATTTCCCGATGTCCTGCATACTTCAGCCGCCATCCATGAATTACCACGACACGCACTGAAGGAGGCCGAAAGCCCAAAGTGTTACAATGTGCCCTTGTGAATCAAATTTGTGTCGCTAAATGGCTACTGTGCACCTCGGCTGTAATCCATCGGATAAATGATCACCCCTCTCGTCCAGGCCTCCAGCTTGGCCACACGAGTTGTGTGGCATCCCTGTTGCATTGAATCCAAACGTAAGAATGTCAACAGCAACATAACCCTGTAGCCCTCTCACATCAATCAACTCAAACTAAGCTGGGCGGGGCTCCGTTATAATTTGGGCAGGGGAACCCCGCCCTGGGACAAAGCCAGTCAGGGTCCAGTCACCTTTTGGGACCAAGTGGTAAAAATATGCCCCAGTGCAGTGGAAGGGACACTGTGACGTAGGAGGCCGTTAAAACCAAGGTCTTGATTCACTGCTGTCCTTATTAAAGCTCCCATGGTGCGTATCACAGAGAACAGGAGATTTCCTTGGTATCCTGGACAAGCTCCAAGCACGGCTCTTTCAAACTGGCCATCTAATCTAACTCCCTTTAATTGGACAAATAAATCCCTCCCGCTACACCTGAACTGATCTGGGGCGATCAGTCTGCCGCAAAATGGCCGCCATGCGCAACCCTCAGCGGAGTTAGAGGTGAATCAAACACTTAGGGGTAATTGGAAGTAATCAAAGGAAGCTATAAAAGCGCCATTCATTCTTTTAAAGTGTAGTATAAATACATCAAGTCTATTGAGTTGGTTGTTATTTAGAGATGGGTGCAGGCCTACAAGGTGGTACAAGGCCTGATTGCTTACTTTTTAAGTGTCCTCAAGGTGCATTTCTGTACAGCTTTAAGAAAACTTCCAATCTTGTCAATTCTTTCCATCGGTTTAATCATAGCTATTGTATGTGACATCATGTATGTGAAAGCCATTGTATGTGTGATAATTGGAAGTGTTTCACACACACACACACACACACACACACACACTCTAACACACAGTTTCTCACACACACACACTCTAACACACACACACACACACACTCTAACACACACAGTCTCTCTCTCACACACACACTCTAACACACACAGTCTCTCTCTCACACACATGCACACACAGCCACACACATCCTCACAAGATGGGTAAAAGCCTCCAGCGTACTCCATTCATAGAGAGGATGGAGAACCTGCTCATGACACTGAAAAAGTAGAAAAATACAAATGAGCTGAGGAGGAGGAAGAAGTGAAAGAGAGAAAAGAGAGAGAGGAAAAGAAAGAGAGAAAAAGAAAGAGAAAAAAAGAGAGAGAGGAAAAGAAAGTGGGGGGGAGTGAAATATTTCAGTATGCTGTCATTCGTCACTGCGTCGCCCCGCAATTCGCTAAAGTTATGGTGCGGAAAAGCGATTTAGCTCCGGCGAAACCGCCGGCTCTTTGCCGAAGGGACTCCATCTTCCCGCCACTTCCTCGTTCCTCTCCGCCACACCTGAGCGCATAGCGGCCGTAACTTCCTCCTCCTCGCTCAGAGGAAACAGAACAGTTAGCGTTGCAGATTACGAACTGTCTATCGCCGGGCGTTAGCGTGCGCGCAGGTCCCTCTCCCGCCACCCTGACAGAGAAATGCCGCCGCAGAGTTTCGTCGGCGAGGGCCAAAGGGAGAACGTCCTCTGTGGAAGGTGAAATTGCCCCAACGGCCTTAACGAGAGTGCAATTAGCTAACGAGCTAACGAGCTAACTGGCTGTTAGCTCAGCACTCTAATACAGGGGGATTTCAACTTTTCTACACCCTTTTGAGGGCGCATATTTGAGTCCACTTCATTAAAAAGCTTTTGAGCGGGCTGCTTTTTCTCAAAAATGGGGGCACTTAAAATACCTGGATGAACCCTTTATTTCCGGGGTTTTGTTGAGAGAATTCAAGAGCACACTCATCTGCAGAACGGGGCACTCATCCGACAATTTCAGTAAGTAACCCGGAAGTAAAAACGTAAAAAACGTATATGCATATCTATGGTACAAAATAGGTTCATATTACAAACTCATTTTTTATTTTTGTTAATTCTATCTTCATTCATAATCTACACATAACAATTGTCATCTGATTGATATTCTCAATAAAAACAAAAATAAATATTACAAACTACTTACTCACTAGTTTGGAAAGAGTTTTGCGGGATTTCTTTTGCACACTGCTTGCAAAGTGAGGGGACAGGGCACATAGACAGGGGTCTGAGTGGACAGGGGACAGTGGACAGGGAACAGGGTTCGTATTCGGACACAGCCCATGTCTCTAAGCCTTCCTCATTGTACATGTGATTAGTCATGTGACCAAGGACACAGCTGAGCATGTCTGTTGAGCGCAACAGTTATACTTCCTGGTTCGTCTGCACTCCCCATAGGTTTTTATTAGCATCGCTGTCTCTACCAATTACATACTCTTGATCCTGACCCCACTGGACGTTCATTCCACCATTGGGGGAGTAGTATGCACAGGCATTAAGACTAGAAGTGACCAAGCAGAAAGTTGGCCCATGGTTACAGAGGGGAGAGATCGGGCCGCAATAGTGTACACACTACAAGTACACTAAAGTCTCAGATGAAGCCAATGCTCTCGGCACCGAAAAAAGACGAGCCAAATATCTCCCCACCCACATGAAAAGAGTATTATAATAATAATAATAATAATAATAATAATAATACATTTTATTTATAGAGTGCTTTTCCCACGCTCAAAGCGCTGCGCAACGCTACAATTATCATAAAAATATAAATAAAACCATGAATAAAAGCAGTATATGCACATGGGCACTGAGCTCATTGATGAACTTACACACTTACACACTTGCATACTTACATACTTACACACTTGCACACTTGCAGATGAACATCGAAAACTTAAAAAACATTCCGCAGGGGTGCTCTTCGGACAGGCGGGATGAGTACCGACGGCCCGTCGTCTGTATCGCATTAGACGTCCGGGCGGCATTCCTGGTGACTGTATCACTGGGAGAGGAAAGATTGCACAACCCAAAAAAACCTAAGCAGGAATGCTGAAAGTCCCGAGGGACAGGCCGCAAGGTTTCCATCAGGGTAATGATGTTGTTAAATTGTTAAATTGTCACCGTCTCTCTTTTTATTATTTATCCCCAGCCAATAAAACCATAATGGCTCCGGTGGTTACCGTCAGAGAGAAAGAGATGGAACATTCTCTCCCTCCCTCTCCCTCTCTCTCTCCCTCTCCCTCTCTGTTCAACCCATTCCACCTCCTGGCTTCATGTCTCAAACCCCAGACAGAGGCAAGCGGGGTGAGTTTAGGCTGTGTTTCAACGCAAATAAAACCTTTTTCATCACACCTGATCATTACACCAGTGTCTTCTGGTTGCCATGGCTACTCTTAATCTCCCTGGTTTGGCGGGGGGGGGGAGGGGGTTCCGTTCCAGCTCCGAGTGCTGCGACTCCTGATCTTCTCTCTGGAACCAAAGCGTGTCACAATCACATCAGACCGTGTCACAATCAAATCAAACCGTGTCACAATCAAATCAAACCATGTCACAATCAAACTGCCATACACACGTTCACAGCTTTTGGTCAAATTGGAAGTGAATCATTCTTTACCTACAAACTAGAGAGTATCTAGTGGCCGCCACTGAGATACTCTAGCCTGTAGATAAACGGGAAATGCAGATGGGCTGGATGGTCTGTTCTAGTCATTATGTGTTCTTATGTGCTTTCCGATGGGCACAGTCAGACATGCTCTGGGGCTCTGCTGTTCTCTGGGCTAAATCTCTGTGTTAAAAGGTAGTGACATCAAATCAAAAGAGCTGACGCTGTTCCGGAGATGAGTAGCGGCACTTCAGATGAACAGCAACAGCGAAGTCTCTCTCCAAGCACAATAATCCCCCCCCCCGTGCACCTCCTTCGCCTACAGAATACAACCAGGATGATGGAAGCAGAGACTATTTATACCCTCCATTTTATGAAGAGGACAGAGGCGGGGAGGGGGGGGGGGGGGGGGGATTGATGCTCAACAGGCTGAGTGATGGTGGGTGGGGGGAGGGGGGGAGAGAAGGGGAAAAAAATACGCAGGAGGGGGTGGGTGAGGGTGCAGGCGGTTTCCATGGTTGCCGTATCCTTTGAAGAGACCTCCTCCTCCTGGGTGTTATGTATTCCATTTCTCGCTCTCTTTCACTCTCTATGTGAGTGACTTGAACTAGCAAGCTTGCTCTGTGACAGCTTGGGGGGGGGTGCACATTTCTGTAGTGTGTGAAAGAGATGCGGGCCGGTGGAGGCCAGGTGTGTGTGTGGGGGAGGGGGCTGTGTCACATCAGGATGTCTTAATAATTACACCCAGGAGGCCTCAGAAACCCTTAACATCAATGTAAGAACCACACACACACACGCACGCGCGCACGTACACACACACACACACACACACACATCGGGCCAGATTCAGAGTTGAGATGGAAAGGCACTTAAGCGCATGAATTAAGTTGGCCATCTCTGAATCCGGCCTATAGACAGTCAGAAGAGGTGATCTACAGGAAAAAGGGGGCGGAGCTCTGCTGAGAGCACTTCCTGTCTCTCATATTTAAATCAGACGTGCCGCAAGATTTCCTATTGCATTCCTTCTATATCATACAGAGGATGGCACTCTTGTACCCCAGATTGGACAGTGTTCAGAAGACAAGAGAGGAGTGGACAGCAGGGTCTGGGTGGGGTGTGTGTGTGTGTGTGTGTGTGTGTGTGAGTGGGGGTGGGGTCATCCATGTACACTGTAAACCTTTAAAGGTAATAAGAAAAAAGCATCATTTCCTGTGGAGGATTTAATATTACGCGGAGTTCCACAATCAAGAAGAATCGTTCCCAAACTGTCCTTGTGGGACAAACTGAACGCAAAGTGCCAAACAAGCACATCCCCTCATATAACACGTCTTCCAAAAAATCCCCATTCACCGGACTAGAGTGAAGCTTCTCCTTTCATCATTTTTTTACGACGTTATGGACGCTTTTTATCTTAAGCTCAGGCTTTTAGAAGCACTGGCACGATAACTTCCTGCAGCCAACACTCCCCGCCCCCCGATTCCAAACTGAAATTTATTTTAAATGCACGTCTTCTTGGGTGTTGTTTGACGTTGTTTACAGAGCACTAAAGTAATGTATCTATTCAGCCAATGAGACGTAAACGGTAAATAAAACAGGAGAAGGTTGATGCTGCACTTTCAGATGGGCGGTGAGACAGAGAAAGCCACGTTTAAAAAGGTCTCTTCTCGTGATTTAGAGGACTGGCATCAAAGATACGAGCCTGTGAACGCGAGAGGGATCCGTTTTTTATCCCCGTCTCAGCGAAGGGCCTCTCAACATCACAAATACAGGGAGGGAGGGAGAGAGTGGGGAGAGAGAGGGAGAGAGGGGGTAGAGAGAGGGAGAGAGGGGGTAGAGAGAGGGAGAGAGGGGGTAGAGAGAGGGAGAGAGGGGGGAGAGAGGGGGGGGAGAGGGGCGAGAGAGAGGGAGGGGGAGAGAGCGGGAGAGAGTGGGAGAGAGGGGGTAGAGAGAGGGAGAGAGGGAGAGAGAGAGAGGCGAGAGAGAGGGGGGAGAGAGGGGCGAGAGAGAGGCAGAGAGGGGCGAGAGAGAGGGGGGAGAGGGGCGAGAGAGAGGGGGGAGAGGGGGTAGAGAGAGGGAGAGAGGGGCGAGAGAGAGGGGGGAGAGAGGGGGGAGAGGGGCGAGAGAGAGGGGGGAGAGAGGGGCGAGAGAGGGGGGAGAGAGAGGGAGAGAGAGAGGGGGGAGAGAGCGGGAGAGAGGGAGAGAGAGAGGGAGAGAGAGGGAGAGAGGGGGGAGAGAGGGAGAGAGAGAGAGGGGCGAGAGAGAGGGAGAGAGAGAGGGGCGAGAGAGAGGCAGAGAGGGAGAGAGGGGCGAGAGAGAGGGAGAGAGGGGGGAGAGAGAGGGAGAGAGGGGCGAGAGAGAGGCAGAGAGGGAGAGAGGGGCGAGAGAGAGGGAGAGAGGGGGGAGAGAGAGAGAGAGAGGGGGAGAGAGAGGGAGAGAGGGGGGGAGAGAGAGGGAGAGAGAGAGGGGGGGGGTGTGCATCTCACACTGATTGCAGTCTTATCAAACCTGACTGTTTTGCTCAAACTCAGCTCTCTGAAAATAGATAAGAAAAATAGCTTGTCCTTTGACGGAACACGCACGCACGCACGCACGCACGCAATGTCTCCCGAACCCCAGCTCACCTGCCACACCTTACTTCCTGCCACAGCAGGCGTGGCAGGTTAGCTTCCCATGTCAATATCCTGTGGCTTTTAGGGCGTGGCTATGGTTGGGTCTGCAGGACAATCGCCTGTATTCTATATTATCATTTCCTTATATTCCCACCCTTTAGACGACTATAAGAGACTTTAGCATGTGGGTAAACTCACTACAGTCAGCTGGGATGTTTCTGGATGTGAAATCAGATGAGATGAACCCAGAGTCCGTTCACTTCCTGTAGGGAGAGCGATGGGGCGTGAGACCCGGTACAAACCGGCCCGCTTCTCTTCGAGCGAGCGAGCGACGGAGAGTCCAGGGTGAGGGGATAACGAAAGGAAGCAATGAAAGAGGGAATAAAGAGGGCCGAGGCTAACGAGCTAACGAGCACGGGGCCTCAAGGGGTCCTCCGCTGGGTGCTGTCAGGGTTCAGCAGTCAGAGAAGAGGAGGAGGAGGAGGAGGACAGAGCGTCTGTTCAGAACCTCCAAACCCCACTGTTCTCAAGCTGTGGGAAAAAGGTGCTCCTGGCTTGGACTGCGTATGCATGCGTGCTGGCATTCAAGTGTGCGTGTGTGTGTGTCAGTGCACGGCGTCTCGAAGAGACCGGTACTTGTATCTGTATGTGTGTCTGTGTGCATGCATGTGTGTGCGCGTACCTGTGTATGTATGTGCATGTAGGCATGTGCGTGTACCAGTGTGTGTATGCGCATGCTTGCTGCGTGTGTGCTTGTGCATGTGTGCATGCATGTTTACACGCTTACCTGTGCACGTATGTGCATGCGTGCGTACCTCAGCTCACTCTCCTCCACTCAAACAAACTTAATCTATTACCTTCGGTCTCACGCCCAGTCCAACCTGCTGCTTATCTAGACGGGTATCTCTTCCACCCTGCATAGCAACACTCTGTATCCCCTGGACAAAGGTTCAAATTATCAAATTAAACTACATTTACCAGCTGCCTGGTGTAGCGGTCCATCAATCATTCAAGCAACCAATCAAATCAATCAACCCACCAGTACTGTCCCTGAAGGACAATTCCGTATGAAGACTAGTTCAAATCAAAACATCACATAAAAAAATAACTAAGAAGATAGAAAAACAGCCACATGTGCAGTTTTGGTCTGCTATGAAACGGATTAATATGACCGCTCCGCTCTTTATAACTTCCCTTAGTCTGAATCTATGACTCTATCTGCACTATTCTCAGCACAAATTTACACCTGTAACTTTTTTTACTCACACGTAAAAGGGGAAACGGTAACAGCGTAGGCGGGCGGTAACCATGGCGATGTAAATGTGGCAGGTTTACGAAAACGTCAGAGCGCAAATT
>CM040406.1:66874044-66911544 GCA_022702515.1 Ilyophis sp. 1 JC-2022 | reverse complement strand
AACCGATAATGGAAATGCAAATAAACATTAACAGACAAGAGCATGCAAAGCCAGCAAAAAACGTGACGAAAACACCCGCAAAAGCCAGTCAATATACCCCACAGGAGTTTGTGCGTTTGTGTATTCACACAGATAGATACTTGTGCATGCATGTGCTTGTGTATGTGTGTGGCTGAGTGTGTGCGCGTGTACGCCTGTGCACTTTCTGTTTGAGTGTGTATATATGCCTGTGCGTTTGTGTGTTAATGCAGATATTTGTACACGCATGTGTGCATGTGCCTTTGTATGCAATAATGTAGTTGTGTATGCCTGTGTGTGTACGCCTGTGTGTACATGTGTGTCTGTGTGTGTGTATGTGTATATGCTTGTGTGTGTGTCTGTGTGTGTATATGCTTGTGTGTGTGTGTCTGTGTGTGTATATGCTTGTGTGTGTGTGTGTGTGTACGCCTGTGTGTACATGTGTATATGCTTGTGTGTGTGTGTGTGTGTGTATGTGTACATGTGTATATGCTTGTGTGTGTGTGTGTGTATGTGTACATGTGTATATGCTTGTGTGTGTGTGTGTGTGTGTGTGTATGTGTACATGTGTATATGCTTGTGTGTGTGTATGTGTGTGTGCGTGTGTGTGTTTATGTGTGTGTGTACATGTGTATATGCTTGTGTGTCTGTGTACATGTGTATATGCTTGTGTGTGTGTGTCTGTGTCTCTGTGTGTGTGTGTCTCTGTGTGTGTATGTGTCTCTCTGTGCAAGTACACATGATGAAAAGGATCCAGTCTCTTCCACACAGACGGTGTGCATGCGGTGTCCTGGCAGTAAAAGCGCGTCGACTACGCCGCCGTTTCTAACGAGGCGTGAACCGTCTGGACGAGGATGCTGCCGCCGTCTCTGTCTCCGCTGCTCCGAGGCGCTCGGGCAAAGGAGTGGCACGTCTGCAGGTGGTGAAGCAACAGCGCCACCTGATGTACGTGCGCGGTACTGCGGCGTCTACGTGGAAGCAGTGCACATACATATCTTACGCACTGCATCCGAGTCCGCTGTGAAAAAGCCTGCGAGCGAGATGCTCGCCGTCCCTCCCCCAGGACACCAGTACCTTCCCTGGCCCGCGCACGTTAAACAGCCACCGTCACACGATCCCAGACGGAGAACCGCACACGGGAAACACAGCGTCTGAGTCCCGCTCCGTCCACAAGCACACAACACGCTTTCCCTGCCACGTATCACCACGTCTGCCACATAACTACTTTCCTACCAGACTTTAGTGCATTTAAACGCCCGCTCTAAATGAAGACCTGTTTACACAGGGAAGAGTAGGCTTCTCTGAATATTTTTATTTGTCTTCAAAATTCTAAGTCAGTGTTCTAGAACTCCACTGCTTTCAGTTACCAGTAATGATTGTGACATCAGCATTAGAATGTTCAGTTAAGAACATTCTCATCACATAGTTTGTGTTGTGATCTCACACCTTAAAGGGCTAATTAGCAAACTGCACGACTGTCAAACCCCTCTGCTAAGCCGTACCTTCCTGTCCATTCCTCTCCGTTTAACGGCGTTCGGACGCTGAGTAACGGTCTCGGGTTTCGCAGGAACGGAGGGAGACGCTCTCTGCAGGCCGTCCGATGCGGTCAGCAGTCCCAGGCAGAGGGATGCAACCATTCCGCTCTCATTGTTCTCAAGGCTAGAATCTACCGCCCATAAACAGTGTTAAAAAAATACAGAACCAAGGTCGCCAGGAGACAGGCTCGGTTGGCCACGTTGAAGTACCGAACTCAGAATTTATGTCGAAAAATCATCTCAATATATAAAAAATTTTCTGTTAAACTAAAAATGTATGTGAAGCGCACGGAGATGTTGCATTGCACTGAAGGTATTGTAAGAAGGGAAGTGTGGGTGGGGGACTCGCTGTGTGTGTTTTCATTCCTAATATCAATGGCAACCTCCGAGCAATAACGGGGCTGTTAATTGTGTTTAATTAGACAATTAATTTACCCTCTTAAAATCACATTATGTCAGAACTAGCTCCGTATGCCATGCAGAAACAATATTCCATATTTACATCTCAGGGGCCGGTATCATAAAGCAGGATTACAAAGTTAGCCGATGAACTACGCTGAGTACACAGATACTGAAGTGTGTATGCACTCATATACTGTACTGAAAAGTGTGCACTTATATACTGTACTGAAAAGAGTATGCACTCATATACTGTACTGAAAAGTGTGTGCACTCATATACTGTACTGAAAAGAGTATGCACTCATATACTGTACTGAAAAGTGTGTGCACTCATATACTGTACTGAAAAGAGTATGCACTCATATACTGTACTGAAAAGTGTGTGCACTCATATACTGTACTGAAAAGTGTGTGCACTCATATACTGTACTGAAAAGTGTGCACTCATATACCGTACTGAAAAGTGTTTCGCGGTTCGACTGAGCTTGCAAAACGTTCATAATCAGCAAGCACTCTGTTGTCTCTTGGATCAGAGAACTTTTTTTTGTTGTCTTAAGAGAGCAGTAGTAGAACTTCTCTGCTTGTTGCCTGGCTGCAGCGCATCACTTCAAACTTCAGCAGCCCGCTGCTCCAATGCAACAGCATGCGGGTAGTGGAATTCTGCATGCGGGTAGTGGAATTCTGCATGCGGGGGGGTCGGGGGGGTGTAGTTTAACCTCCGTCTCCCCCAGGGCTATAACAGCCCCTCCCTTAACGCCAGTCCTGGGGGGCCACAGGCTCTTTGTAGTACATTTTCACTTAGACCTCCTTCTTATTCACATCCAATACGGCTGATAAATGAGACTTCAGCCTGTCCCACTGCAGCCCTGCGCTCACATCTGATCAGCTTGCACATGGCGTATCCCCTTCTGCGTGTTTGGAATGCGATTACATTTGATTATTTACATTATATTGCACTCCCGCACACTTATTATGGGATGGAATTTCTCAGCAGTGTTAGCGACAGGAGAACTCCCAGACTGGAGCATTTAATTAAAATCAACACTTGGAAAATCCCATCTATACTGGATTTCTTGTGTTAAGAGTGAAATCATCAAATGCGAGATCATACAGGCACACACGCATGACCATATGATGCGCGCGCACACGCACACACACACACACACACACACACACACACACACACCAGATTTGTCAAGAAACTATGCAGAAAAAGTCATAGAAAGAGGTGTAATGAGGGCCTTGATCAATAAAAGCTGTTGATTCAACACCTCGTTTCAGGGGTTGAACTGGTTTAGGGCGGACATTAAAGCAGCAGGCTGTGTGGAGAGGACCAATTGGGGAACTGTACCCTACTCTATCGACTGCTCATCATGGTAATACGCTCTATGGTACATGGTACATTTCTCAAAGTAGCAGTATACCTACAGCTAGTCTCGTTAGTCGTTACCCTTCTAATCGAACACTAGAATTGAACTCTGTAACAAAACAAACCTAATTAACATCTGGAGCCGAGAGCAATGAGGGAGATCCTAACACCTGGCTGAACTGGTAGAGACTGGATTTCAAAGTTTCATTTAATCCCAGCTGGGGGGGTTTGAAATGATAAAAATGTATTAACCGTTTTAAACACAACACCATCTCTCTTAAATCATGTCCAGTTTGGCCTAACCAAGCCTCACCAGATCCACCAAATGGTAAAGGTAGATAGAACTCTGCAAAATGCCAACGTTATTAAATCTATCACGTGTTCAGAATTTGTGTCATATTCCGCACAAATTGTGGCGTCGGTGCTTTTGGAAGCTTTTAAAGAACAGACAGTAAAACGTGAGCGGAAATATCCAATCGGATCCTTTTATCCCGAGCACTAAACTAAAACGCTGTGTGTTGACTTCCTGAACATCTTCAGGTGCCATTTATTGAAAGCGAATGGAAAACAAGCTCCACAGCAAACACAAAATGTACATAAAAGGTACACGGGAGATATTCATAACGAATAAAATCAATGCAAACATACTTTCTTCCTTAAAATACAGCGGCTGAAAAGCCGAGCATTCGCCACAGAGCGTAGCAGCCCGGCATTGGGCAGATGGAGCAGCTTTTCACTGAAGCCCATGTCTAGATGTGTTTAATCTGTCACTTCAGGTTAATAAAGACGCGTGCCACACGCCACTCGTCTCCTGGCTTAAACCACACGGCTCTAAGCAGCTCTGTAAGGAGGTTTGAGTATGGGGGCGTCTCGGTAGCCTGTAAGAGCTCCGTCCACATGCTCGTCGCGAGCCGTGACGTGGGCGGTTCGAAATCCGGCCGCACGACCCTGGTCACACGTCTCTCCTTCTCTCTCCCTCCCATTCTTCTGGTATCTCTACACTGTGCTGGCCAATAAAGCTGAAAAAGCCCTAAAACATAACTCTAAAATTTTTTTTACAAAATAAATAAATAAAAATGTCAAATAATTTAAAAGGTTTGAGTATAACAGCAAGCAAGCCGGTCCTCATTCAAACCAAGCCTCATACAGGCGTCACTTTACCTCAATGGCCTGTTCATACTGGTGGAAAATATTGAATTGAATGTATTGCACGCTACTGAAAGTGATAATGGACCATAAGTGCACGAAGTAACAGGCAGTAAGATTTACTTTTTACACACTTACGGGCAGGAAGAGCCACATTTTAAACACGATTTCGTTCTAAAGCACCCCACATTCTTAAAGTGTAGGTTCATTATCCATTTACAACCAGCATGCTGGGTACACTTCCCCACTCTAACTAGCATGAATAAATAAGCTCTTTATTAATAATTCTAAAATGGACCAAATGCATGTAGGCCCTTAAAGGAAAGAGCGATCGTGCCATAAGATTACTGCGAGCGCTCTTTCTGGTGCTCTTATGGAAGAGGATATAAACCCCAGAAAGCTCAGGATACTGCTGCTCCATTACAAAGTGAGTATCATTCATTCAGCACATTATTTCATTTTCAGTTATCTATTCACACCAAACACACGCCTCAGTAAAAGACAGATTCCACAAAGACCCCCCACACACACAGAGAGAGAGAGAGAGAGAGAGAGAGAGAGAGAGAGAGAGAGAGAGAGAGAGAGAGAGAGAGAGAGAGAGAGAGAGAGAGAGAGAGAGGCACTGGGATCCGTTTTTTTTTTTTTCTGAGCCAAGTTGTAGTTACAAACATCCGTCAATAAAGGGCGATGGGTGACTGAGGCTTCAGAAACCCCATAAGGGGAGGAGCTACAGTGCGTGATTAATCAGACTCATATAAACCAATCAAAAAACTCTGTTACCCATAGCAAAACACGATGTTTCCTTTAGGTGCATAAACTACATCTAGTATATGAAATGTGTGGCTTTCACATAATGGGATGGGATGGGCAAGTGAAGTGTCACAACACAATTGGCAGGAGCTTCAATGCGCGGTCAGCGACTCGGTCACCCAAAACGCACACAGAACCGGTTGCGTTTGAATACAGGCAAAACCAATTTTATTTTAGACGGTATTTTAACTTGCATAAGAACAGAACCGTTAGTGAATCAAGATACAGAGCAAGCGGAGGTTTATCTGAAATACCAATATTCTAAAAATATTCTTATATAGAACTTTATCTTCCCCATAGATAGTAAGCAGCATTACAAACAGTTTATGGCAACTCAAACAGACTGAAAGTAAATTCATGTCTCACTAACTTTAAAAAGAACTGCAATATTTTACATACATTTAATAGCATATCAGAAGATTTATGAGGGGAGGGGAGGGGTAGTATAAATGAAGAGTCATACTTTCACCAACTAATTCATTATGCTCCTTCCCCCTCTCTCTCCGTTAAGCATTAGTCAGAAATTATAGCATCCATCCTAAACTAGTGTCAATATATTCAATCTGGAACTGTTCCCATAGTAACCAGGAAAACTGAAATGTTACCCTTTAGAACAGAACAAGATGACAGTTTTGTGGTATTATTATTTTCTTCTCTCCTGTACAGTAGCAATCTATTTTATTGCCTTGAAGTAATTCCCACATTTGGCCAGCAGTGGGTGCACTTCCAAGCCCCTCCGAGATTCTCCCCCTGTAATCTTAAGGGAAGGAGAGGCGTGGCGAGTGCACGGACCGGAGGTTACGCACGTTAAGCACACGGTTCGACTTCGAACGAACTTGAGGGGGGCGGGGGGGGCAGGGGGATGTCCTTTTCAGTCCCAGGCCTCCCAATCATCATCATCCATCTGAGGAAAAAAAAAAACATTAAATTAATCCAGGCCCTGTGCTAATTCAGGTATTACCTGCACAGGTGACTGAGATGTGGCTTAAGACTCAAATCTAAGGGGTGCCCAGGTGGGGCCTTGAGAAACTACCATCTGAAATGCCTCCGTTCAAACTGAACACAAATGTCAAAATATTCTTTATTTCCGCAATCATCAAATTAGTGTAACTGATCTGCTTTGATGCTGGCATCCTGGGGGCAATACAAGCACACACGTGTGAAATAATGCATGCATTCACATACAACGCACGCACGTATGATGCATACTTACACGCACGCGCACACACACACGCACACACTACTTACACACAAGCGCACACACACACACACACACAAACACACAAGCACATGAATGTAATGTACCATACCGGTCCTGTTGCGTTGACTTTGGAAAGCGCTATCTGAACCTCCTCTTCTGTCATGTCCAAGTCAAAGTCCTTCTCCCAGTCCTCACTGATGTCTGTGCTGGACCCTGCAAGAAGAGGGGTCCCAAAACCTTTAAAAAGTCCAGAATCAAATCCTACCAGCACCCCATACCTGAGAGTGTGTGTGTGTGTGTGTGTGTGTGTGTGTGTGTGTGTGTGTGTGTGTGTGTGTGTGTGTGTGTGTGAACTCGGCACGCTTGCGTGGTTCATTTCATTAGTGTTTTTAATAGCAAGCTGGCAAATCTCTACTTCCATCACAGAGTAATTTAATATTATGAAATTCACTTCAGTAATCTGAACACAAATGAAGAGCTCATTACCAGCCTTGGCAAAAAATATTTAGCACTTTAATGGATTGGTTTTTTTTGTTGTTTTTTTCTATTTACACACAATGGAACATGTTCACCCCCCCTAGGGCTGTACGATTATGGCAGAAAATTGTATCACAATTATTTTAGTTAATATTAAGATCACGCTTATTTAACAGGATTGTTAGTTCATTGGTTTTCGGAACATAATACTTTTATTGCACTTTAACATGTTGAATGAACAGAATAATGCTTATATTTTAACATTTTCTAATCCAAACCGTCAACTGTGAGGGAGGTGAAATAAGAGTGCTTCATTTCATATATTAACCAGAGAAAGTCAAGTAAAGAAGGTTTTCATTTGTAAACAGAGTGTGTTCAAAATCGCCTTCATAATTCTCTTCTATAGTAATCGTGGAAAGCCAAAATTGTAATCAATTGTCCAGCCCTACACTTCCCCACATGAACTCAAGGTCGGAGCCGTTTCTAAATTAACAAAGGGCCCGATGTTGGCGTCCCGCCCCACACTGCCAGCTTCTTGCTGGATTAATGCTCTTAGGGTGCGACTCACCTTTCTTGCCGTTGTTGGAAGGGGTGGACTTCCCGCTGTCCGAGTTCAGCTCAAACACTCTCAGGTCCTGCGCCACCTCCTCTCTCACAGTGTCTACCCGGGGGGCGGGTCTGGGGGCAGCGGCCTCATCGCGCATCTTCGGGGCGTGGTCGGTCTCCGTGGGCGGGGCTTCTGGCCGGAGGACCCTGTGGCCCGCCTCCTGCTCCTCCAGGCCGGCCTCGGTGACCTCCTCCGGGGGCGTCGTGGCCCCGCCCTCCTCCTCCGGACTCCTCTCCACCTCAGTGGGCGGGGTGACGCTCCCACAGCTGGCCGAGGGGGTCACTGCGGTTTCGGGGAGGGGCGACGCTGGCGAGACGGGGGCGGGGTTGGCGTCGGTCGGCGGGGTGTGGGGTTCTTCCAGGGGGGGTGTGAAGTCCAAACGAGACGAAGACGTGGCGCCCAGAAAATCATCTGTCCCAAAATGAAGGGAACGGCCACCGTAAATTCAGCACCACACCTCCACCCAATATACTGCTTCAAACTCAACCCTTACAGAGTAAAATCACACCTCCACCCAATATACCGCTTCAAACTCAGCCCTTACACTGAATAAAATCACACCTACACCCAATATACCGCTTCAAACTCAACCCTTACACTGAGTAAAACCACACCTCCACCCAATATACCGCTTCAAACTCAACCCTTACACTGAATAAAATCACACCTACACCCAATATACCGCTTCAAACTCAACCCTTACACTGAGTAAAATCACACCTCCACCCAATATACCACTTCAAACTCAACCCTTACACGGAGTAAAATCACACCTCCACCCAATATACCGCTTCAAACTCAACCCTTACACGGAGTAAAATCACACCTCCACCCAATATACCGCTTCAAACTCAACCCTTACACTGAGTAAAACCACACCTCCACCCAATATACCGCTTCAAACTCAAACCTTACACTGAGTAAAATCACACCTCCACCCAATATACCGCTTCAAACTCAACCCTTACACTGAATAAAATCACACCTACACCCAATATACCGCTTCAAACTCAACCGTTACACAGAGTAAAATCACACCTCCACCCAATATACCGCTTCAAACTCAACCCTTACACTGAGTAAAATCACACCTCCACCCAATATACCGCTTCAAACTCAACCCTTACACTGAGTAAAATCACACCCCCACCCAATATACCGCTTCAAACTCAACCCTTACACTGAGTAAAATATTACATCCACAATCTGCATTAAAACAAAATCTGAGCGGTACTGGATAAAAGTTACTTTTCTGAACAATATTAATGTCAAACTTCAGAGCTGACTTTGACCAATTCTCCCGTTCAAATCTACCTCACAACAACGTAGCATTACCTAGCCTAGCCATTTTGATGCTGACCAGAGTACCACCATGTTTATTTCAGCACACAACCCCCCCATGTTGTCTACTGAATGGAGGCACAGTCAGATATGTGTTTGAATCCCATGACGGGGCATTGGTCCTGCATCCTCCGGTCAAAGTAGTTCATTAATGAGAGTCATTTACAGATTTCTCAGAGTTTAGTTGTGTTAACAGCGTACGCCCCGAAGAAGACAGTGCGTGTCGAACCGTTGTTTTTCTAATTCATTATTTGTGGGCATTAAAGAGTGTTGGACTACCCTCTCCTTTTTATGATTTTCCATGCATCCTCCCTCCCTATCAACTTAACAGGTCTATAAAAACATTTTTAAAAATAGAAATCCATATCGAGTTTTCCCAAAAGAACATTAAATGAGATTCCCCACACTTCCAGAACTTTCCAGGGCCACATACGACTCCACGATGAGCTATGATCTAGCGTCCCTAACAACTCAAGTCATGCTTTATTACTGCACAATGTCGCCATGAGCGCTAAATCCCCACAGACGAGTCCTAGAAGCTTGGCCTCCTTTCACAGCACACCTTCATGCTTTCAAATATTTCCCATCTTACGTTTTTGTGTGAACAGAGGTAATTTCCTGCAGACCCAGGGAAGATGTAGAAAAGGAGAGTACAAAGACTGGTAAACGGCAGGGAAACGGTGAGTACTAAGTACCCCTTAGCGGTGGGGAAAACGGCGAGCATTGTTGGGCTGAATGGCCCGTTCTCGTCATTAAGTTATGTTATGACTGCACTGTACTACTGAAGCAAGACGGCGCAGCTAATATGAAAAAAGATAAGACTACATTTGATTGGTTGCTGGGTCTGACTGAATGATGTAGTGTAAATAGAAAGTCCCACACGCACCCTCCTCTTCCTCTTCCTCTTCCTCCCAGCCCAAGGCCTCTGAATGAGTCACCTGCTCCGCCCTCTGCTTCAGGGCCACTCTCCTCGCCTCTTCCTGAAAACGGCACAAAAAAGGGCAAAGGTCAAAGTTCAACACCTTCCATTATATGCAGGAGCCCCAATAATACGCAGGTCCAGCCCAAGGAGCCAAACGCATAAACCGCGGTCCATTCTACGGCGACAAAGTTACACAAAACAAGGGCTAAACCCCCTTAATGAGCATTAAAGTACATTATGTGAACAAGAGCAAAAAGACCTTACATAGTACATAATCAGGTGTTTGGACTGGCGAAAGTATGAGGGAGAGTCGGGGTGGAGGAGCCAAGGTGCAGGCGGTCTTTGGTTGGTGTCACAAGATGGCCAACATCTCTGCTGTTCCAACTCTTGAGAGCATATAATATGTAGAGACAGCGAGGCCAATAGAAACCTATGGGGACTGCATCCGAATCAGGAAGTCTTCATTTCACGCTCATCCCACATGCGCAGTTGTGTCCTTGGAGTCACATGTACAACGAGGACGGCGCAGAAAGTGACGTGGAGACGGCCTTACGAGCATGCAATTGGTTGCGGACTAGCGCGCAAACATAAGACGTAGGCCAGAATAAATAATAAGAAAAAAATGCCTATCTTCGTCTGTGTGGTAAGGAAAAAAATATCAACATCAATATATGAGTGGAAGTATTTTTAATTTGCTGTCAAAAATTAATGGAGCCCAATGGGCAAATATAGATATGAACAGAGAGCGACATTATATCCAGTGCGAAGGTTCAGACAGCTGCGGGAAGCTCATTCCACCACCGAGGGGGAACAGCAGCAGAGACGTCCGCCATCTTACGACGCAAACCCAAGACCCGCGTGGGCGGGTCTATAAGAGTCCTGACTCCTGCACACACCACACACTGCCAGTTCATCAGTCAGAACAAACTGAGGGCGGCCATTTTACGCCCCACCTGAGAAGACTCCTCCCTCAGTCAGCGGCTGTGTGAGAGCCAGGCAGGCACTCAGGAACAGAGGAGATGATTCTCATATTTACCAAACGAGTTCTCTTTTCTTTTATGAATAGAAGACTAATTCAATTACATACACACATGAGACATCATTGGCAGGTCTAATTTTGCAGAAAAAAAGAGATGCTAGAGATCTTTCCCAGCAGAAAAAAAATAAAAGTTTATGCATTTGAATTTTTTGACATAATACAAGTGTTTTTGTTGACAAAAACATGCTGCAATGAAAATATTTACAATAATGTGATTTATTTTATTTTTATTGAATGTAGTGTAGGTTTCAGAGATTAAGGTTCACAGCGTATACCCAGAGGAAGACAGTGTGTCGATTAACTCCACAACAAGGAACAAAATGTCTGAATTGCCGTGTTTTAAGAGGATAAAGACGCAAATGTTGACATCCTGACTAAGAGGTGCGAAGAGCTTTACATCACACTGAATTTTAAAAAGACCAAAGGATATCGTTTTTAGGAAGACGAGGGTGACACTGCCTTCGTACAATAAATGCGGCTCAGGTGGTGCCCGATTATAAACATTTAAGGACCCAGATTGACTGCCAACTAAACTGATTGACACATTTAGAAAACCTGTTCAAACGTTAACCAGCGGCTATCACTTCTAATACAAACTCAGGTCCTTCAAAGTGTATATAGGACTATAAACACTACGGTTTTAGAAAAGTGTCAATCATTTACCTTTAAATTACAGCTAGGATGTTTTAGCAGACACTCTTATCCAGACAGAGTGACTTGCACATCTTACATTCATTATATATAATCCATTTATACAGCTGGATATTCTACTGGAGTAATTCAGGTTAAGTGCCTTTGCTCATCGCTCCAGCAACCATGGGGCCCATCCACACACTGGAACATCCACACACTGACCCATCCACACACTGGAACAGAGCCTTAACAGATACCAGACTGTAGGGCCCATCCACACACTGGAACAGAGCCTTAACAGATACCGGACCGTGGGGCCCATCCACACACTGGAACAGAGCCTTAACAGATACCAGACTGCGGGGCCCATCCACACACTGGAACAGAGCCTTAACAGATACCAGACCATGGGGCCCATCCACACACTGGAACAGAGCCTTAACAGATACCAGACTGCGGGGCCAATCCACACACTGGAACAGAGCCTTAACAGATACCAGACTGTGGGGCCCATCCACACACTGGAACAGAGCCTTAACAGATATCAGACTGCGGGGCCCATCCACACACTGGAACAGAGCCTTAACAGATACCAGACCATGGGGCCGGCCCATCCACACACTGGAACAGAGCCTTAACAGATACCAGACCATGGGGCCCATCCACACACTGGAACAGAGCCTTAACAGATACCAGACCATGGGGCCCATCCACACACTGGAACAGAGCCTTAACAGATACCAGACTGCGGGGCCCATCCACACACTGGAACAGAGCCTTAACAGATACCAGACCATGGGGCCCATCCACACACTGGAACAGAGCCTTAACAGATACCAGACTGTAGGGCCCATCCACACACTGGAACAGAGCCTTACCAGATACCAGACTGTGGGGCCCATCCACACACTGGAACAGAGCCTTAACAGGGTGAGCCACAATCAGTCCCACCCAGGCTCTCTATTATACCAATATACATTTTTAATAAAGAAATTACACTCACGTAAATAATTACAACGTATTTTATGTTGTTGAATGTGCTTATATTTCAATGGATTTTACAAGTTTGCTCTGTGTTTCTGACTCAATTTCCTGTTTTTAAACATGAGGTGCAAAGATAACGACAAAACATTGAATCATCCCCAGACCAGCACTGGACTTTGAGACTCATTCAGTTGTGTAACAAGCAGCCCCTCCCATCATGCTCACCACCTGTTCCTTACCATCCAACCAATCATCTGCCTTCATTCATCTATTATAGAGACAGACTAAAGTCCCTATAAAACAAACACCTACAAACAGCACTGGTGTGTGTTCAGTTTATTTCTCTGACACCTTCCGACCTTAAACACATCCATAAACACACACTCTCACACACACGCAAGCACACGCACGCACACACGCACGCACGCACGCACGCACGCACGCACGCACGCACGCACGCACGCACGCACGCACCCTGAGCGGTCGGCTTCTTCTATTGGTTCTATGGTGCTCAATGAATTCCAAGACTTATTTCCAAATACCCAATCACATTGACCAAGAATGCCCAGGCCACCCTGCCATCCGCTTGGATGAGAGAACAAATTTCTCACCAGCATCTGCACTAGCGCAGATTGGCCACCAGGTGGCGACTAAAACGTTCCTGTATGTGTGGGCAGCGACTGTGGTTAGCTGTCAGACCGGGAGACATGGTTACCTGGTCCAGTTGAAAGACTTTGTAGAAATATCGCTGCCAGTACTCGGAATGGGCCACGGCGGCGGGAACCTGTGGTGTGAAAACAACAGTGTAAAAACAACGGTGTGAAAACAACAGTGTAAAAACAACAGTGTGTAAACAGTGTAAAAACAAGTTCAGTGTAAAAATAACGGTGTGAAAACAACAGGTAGGACAGATGCCATCAAAGACAGAGGAGATCAGAAAGAATTTCTTCAGACGGATTCTTATCAAAGGTGAACAGAGGACATGGAAGAGTCTCTATCGATCTCTATTTCTCTCTATATCTCTCCATCTCTCTATCCCTGGCACTTTTTACTTCATATCTGTGTTCAAAAGGACAGTGCACCAATTCTTATCTAATCAGCCTGCCTATCCCATGACCGCCCCTTCCCCCAACAAACAGACTCATGAGAGCGCCCTCGGGTGAAACCAAACGGCAGCGGACTGTACCATTTTTGTGTAGAGGGACCGGATGGAGGGACTGCTGACCAGGAGTTCAGAGATCTCCACTTTCTTGTCCTCCAGAGAGAAGCCTTGGAGCCAGTCTTCAAACTGCTGTGGGGGACCTACAATAGCACACGGACACGCTCAAACACACACCTGCACATAGC
Organism: Ilyophis sp. 1 JC-2022; assembly: GCA_022702515.1. Taxonomy (NCBI): domain Eukaryota; kingdom Metazoa; phylum Chordata; class Actinopteri; order Anguilliformes; family Synaphobranchidae; genus Ilyophis; species Ilyophis sp. 1 JC-2022. Next base: position 66,897,714 of record CM040406.1, on the reverse strand, counting down.
GGAGACTCACAATCAAGGGACGTATGTTCAAATCCCAGATGGGACTTGGGATAAAATATTTCTGAAAAAAATCACAAACTACGATCCTCAAGATGCGAGCATTGCTTAGCGTCTCGGGGCATAATATACTGAGCGTGGGACTGGGCGATGTTCCGCAACGATAATTATCTAAAGAACGATCGCCATGTGGTCTACTGCCTTTCTATTTCTTTTTTTATTTAATTACACCAAATGTTGTAGTAAACATCCAAATTTCTGAGGTCGGTTGAAATGCTTCGGGGAAAAAAAACATCACCAATGATATCTATTGGGTGCTGATAAGACAGCCAATCAGCTTCAAGGTCATACACCTTCCATGTGACCATGTGATGTGTTTTTGTCAATAACATAGCTGCCAACACCCAATAGGCAACAGTGGTGATGTTTTTTTCCCCCCGGAAGCATTTTCACAGCCTCTGAAATTTGGATGTTTACTCCCGCTGTACCACATCAGGTATAATTAAAGAAAAAAAGATACTTTAGGCAATACTCTCCATCCCTGGTGCCCAATCATCTGCTGATTTCACTAATTAACATGCCTTCAACCAGAGAGGAAAGAACTCATTAGTGAAATCAGCAGGAGTAGCGATTGGTTGGAATGAAAACGTGCCTACTCTCGGCCGTCCTTGGCACATGACTGGGCAGCGCTGCTCTACAAGGTGGCGAAGATCAATATTGCATTGGATAATTATCAACCAGCCCTAACTGAGCACCACTTAAAGAGAACAACACGGAAACACATTTATAATACTGTTTACAGTGAACAGAGCACACTGTAGCACTCCCCCCAGGAAAGGGTAGAGATAATGGACACCCCTGCACTGTGGGACAGGTGAGGCAGGTTCCTCTGGTTCTACACTGTAGAACAGGAGCCAGTAATTCGACAGACGACCCGTCATCCCGGGACACACGCATTAATTAACCGTTGTGGCTCCTACCTCATTGTGGCCAGGCCAGAGGCAAACTTAAAGACAGGAAGATATTTGTAGATGGGAACGGGCGGAATAGAATGATCTAGAACAGTATATGGCTGGTGCTTAAAGGGAAAAGCGCAGATGGTAAAACACCAAAGTGTTTTCTTAAATTATACAACGTGCCCATCAGAACTGATACCCTTCTCTTTAATTATTATTATTATTATTATTAAAGGAGAGCAGACAGCATGCGCATGTCTGTGACCTCCAGAATCGACAGTGGAGGTCGCAACGAGCGTAGCTGTGCGTTCAAAATTGGGAGAGACCAATCGAATGATGGCATACAACAGAAGCATAAGCTCTGCGTGTTCAGTGTTTAAAAAGCTAAAGCTGATACTGTCAGTGACGTCACCCGCGATGCTGGTCAGCTGAACGGCCCTGATCATGTGACGGGGGGGGGGGGGCTGGGCGTCGATGTACAAAGCCAGCTTTTCAAGGCCCTCCGCGGGGCAGCGGTGTCTAGGATACGGCGGTAACGGCACGTACCGTCTGGCTCATTGCAGTACGTCGCAGGGTCCGCCTGTAGGCTGTAGAGACGGGCCTGTGAAACAGAGACTCCTGGTCAAGGCTGCAGTCATAACGCACAGCACAGTGTAATACGGGTAACAACCGCGGGCATACGGGTTCTCCGATCGCAGCTTTGCCGCGCGATTCGCCAGCGCGGCTCACCTTGGTGCTGTCGTACACCTCAGTGGTGCCAGCAGGGGTCGCCATGAGCGTGATGACATCACAATCGATGGTTTTGTCCGGGGGCGGGGCCAGGGTGTCCGTGATCACCCCCAGGAGATTGGACAGGCTCCTCTTCACCTTCTCTGTGGTCTCCGTGGACCCTTCCACCTGCGCACAGGAACAGGAGAGGGGTAATCACGATGGCCAGGTGTGGCTTTTTCAGACAAACTGTCTGGCTTGTCACTGCACTCTCCAAAATATAGAATTGAGAAGCCAGTGGACACTTAGAACCGCTCCAAAGGTATAGGACCGAAAGGTCAGTGGACACTTAGTTCATCCCCTCCACTCCGCTAAAACACCTTCTGTTCAGCAAGTCTCTTCTGTTCTAATCCTTCTAGACACTTCTGCAGCTGTTTGACACCCCAGATCACATGTTCCTCCTCTCGACCGTGCCCTTACTCAGGATCTCAGGTACTGCTCGTAAGAAGACCCAATCCTAAATCTCTGGACGGTCCTTTAAGGTCCTGGAGTGCCGGAGCCGGTCCTGGTTTTTGCTCGATCCATAACTATAACTACATGACTGGATTAATTTTAATTAAACAAGAGTAATTAATGCATGTAGTGTGCCGGAGGCTTTTCACCTTCCAAGAATATTCAGGCTCTGACTTTTAATCATCCATCAAACTCAACTTGCGATCAAGCTCAAGTGGAACAAAAACCCGAAACGTCACCAGCACTCCAGGACCAGGATTACCTACCTCTGCTTTAAGGGGGCAATACTCCGCTTTTCCTCTCTCTCCCTCCATCTTACAGGCAAGACTCACTTTGTATCTCAGCTCGCCTGAATGATATCTCATACTGGATGAGGGATTATCGTGTTCAGCTCAACCTGGCTAAGACTGGGGTGCTGCACATTCTCCAACAAGTCCTCCATCTTTCTTTTAGTCTAGATGCTACAGCACAGCTCCAGTTATCATTTTTTTTTGCAAGAAGCTTAGATCCTACATAACAACATATATTTGTATTTTGACATAAGCCTGAGAACCAATGATACCAAAGAGACATTTCCATCTCCTATACGCATATATGGGTATGTCTGAGTACATATAATATTTAACAACTTTTTTTGTTTGTTTTTGAATTCCAATAAATCATGTAGTTGCTAGCAAATTAACAGACGTATGCAATTCAGTAATTACGTAATTATAGAACAATTCTAAATTACTGTCAAAGTGCTCCTTGTGAAAATAATGCCAGCATGCAGTTGTCTAGCCAACGTGACCACTGAAATGTACACCTCGTGTTCTTTAATGGATATGATTTTTTACGTGCTTCTGCTCTATTCCCATGTGGTTAACAGTGAGTCAGTAACTCACCGCCAGCTTGCTCCTGACGGCGCTGGCCGTGGCCACGATGGAGCACGTCGTGTCATGTTGCACCACCGTGGAGAACTCCGTCAGATCTCGCTTAATAAACTCGTACGCTTCTGCAGACTGGGGGAATGGGAAGTTTAAAGTCATGTCAACTGCACATCACAGCACGATTTCCCGTGAAAAATGTACAAACAGATACTGCATACGACGCTGGAAACGTCCGGATTTAACAGCATTTCCTTCGAATGCATTATTGGGAGCCACACATGCTACAAGGCCTACCTTGTCTTTAACGGTCTGGTAGCTCTGCTGTAGCCAACCTCCCCACCAGCCTCCTTCCCTAGTTACACAGGAGACGACAAGGGCAACGCTTTAGCACAACGTTACACTTCCTTTTAAACTTTCTTTTCTCAACGCTGGTTGAAAACCTACACAGAATTTTCCAGGTTGTTGATCATTTTACACCAAAGCGAGCGTGTCCCATTGAACATAGGCTACACTGCCCAACACCAGCTAGCAAACGATGACGTTATTTAAATTCAACCCAACACTTGCAAACAGCGCATCTATCTGAAATAAAACGCTGAGGCGATATAACGCGAAAACACAGCTAACGCGTTAGCTGGCTAACGTTAGCTAGCCACTTTTAGCACACATGCTAAAAGTAAAGCGCGTTGGTTAGGAATGCTATATATTTCACCCCATTTATCAAAATAATGAAATACGTAGTGATCAAAATACTATATTGACATTTGTATGTCATTTTCCTTATCTTTGTCGCAATGTTGAAATATTTCTGTAAACAAACCCAGACGGACTTCCTCCTGTATTCATGCGCAAATAACAAAACTGCAACAAACAAGCACCTCCGAGTCATTACCAGTTGGACACGTAAATGTGCATCGAGCCGATAACTTCTGCATAATAACCCTGCATTGCATTTTTGAACTGGGCGGCGATGTCTGAAAGAAAACAAACAATAAAGATTCCAGCGACATAATGCTCACCCTTCAGCCATCTTCAGCGCATGACATCATCAATATTTACTGAACTCTGACCCTATTGACGAAGTGTAGGAACTGATGAAGGAGAAGAAGAAAATATATATTTTTCAAAATTAATTTGAATAGTTTTCCTAATTACCTTTAGAAAATAATTCGTATATTCAAAAGAGATTGATATTGTTTTAAAATATATAGTTCGATCGTCATTTGGCTACGGAGCGCGTGAAGGGTCAAACAGTACGGTTGCTCAAGTCTGGTTTTCGGACGTGCTCAAGGAAAGGGTTTCATAAACTAACGACAGCACGTGCGATATACATACTTCGATCATACAAAGTCATATAAAGCAGTGTAATTGATCAATAAAACGAAGGTAATCAACATGTACTCAGTTATACATTAAATTGTCAAATGTAAGAGTTGTGTCAGAATGTTAATGGACTTGTTTATGTAAAGGAACTTTTTATTCACTAGGATACAGACTGAATTGCATCCATTTGGAACTATACAACTGCATATAAATTTTGCGTGCATAGAATGGATAGTTTCAGCACATTAAATAAAACCCATATATAAGAAGTTGTTTGTACATCTGTACACAGATGGTTAGTTTTGCCCAATATCTTAAGGCATTTTATGAAAATGTCATATTATTGTGTCCACCAATTCACAGAAATGAACAGACATGCAATTATTTGATTGCAGTATTGAAACACAAACCTGCTGGTTAGTGGTTGTGTCTGCACCTGCGACCGTTGGATTAAGCGCGCGTGTGTGTGTGTGTGTGTGTGTGTGTGTGACCCCCATCGCAGCTGTGATCCTCTTCATTAGCATGGGGGGAAAAAACTGCCACCCCCTAAAAAACAAAGTCAGAACACAACCTTCTGGAAAAGTCCAATCTCCTAATTGAAGTTTCCCAGCATCCAGAAGTGGCATATTGTGTGCATATGTTCTGCAATATGCCGGTGCTGTCCAACCCCCAAATCCCACTAATTGGGACCTTCGGTTTCCTAATTAACTCTACCCATTTTTTTTATATACGGGTCCCGAGGCAACACACACTCATGTATTGATTAGCATGTCCTCCAGTCTAAGTGTCCATCTGTCCTGCAGTCATCGTTGGATGCCACCATGCAAGCTCTGAATCCACACAGAGGGAATTAGACGTGAGGGAGAAATGTATGTGTGTGTGTATGTATGTCTGTGTGTGTGTGTGTGTGTGTGCGAGCGCGTGTGCATGTATGTCTGTGTGTGCAAGCGCGTGTGCATGCATGCGTGTGTGTGTGTGTGTGTGTGTGCGAGCGCGTGTGCATGTATGTCTGTGTGTGTGTGTGCGAGCGCGTATGCATGTATGTCTGTGTGTGTGTGCGAGCGCGTATGCATGTATGTCTGTGTGTGTGTGCGAGCGTGTGTGTGTGTGTGTGGGGGGGTGGGTGGTACTTTCTCTTCTTTTGAGCATAGTGTGTCCTATCATCTGTATTCACTTTCATGTGAAACTCACACTCTCCCCTCCAGTGAGCAGTGAGCTGATCTGGGTTCTGTGGGCCCTTCCTTATCAGCTCTCTACTTCCATACCAAATTCTCAAAGAGCTTCAACTTACATTTAATTCCAGGAGGTCTAGGCAGCAAAATGAAAGAAGTCTTGTCCCTGTTCATACCATAATATATACCATATAATATTGTATATATCCATGAAAGGCAGCCCAAGCTGCTTGAACCAGGGGTATAGAAGGTTTAAATGTGTATAGAATAAAAAATATATCTATATATCATATGATATAAACCAAAAAATTTACAGAACACCCACACATACGTACGTACGCACACACACACACACACACACACACATACGTGCATATGCATACAGAAAATTGCATATTCACAGGCACACACACACGTACACACACATGTACACACAGAAACACACACACACACACACACACACTCATGCATACACTCACGCATACACACAGACACACACGCTGCCCTTCTCATGGGTCCGCACCATCTGCTGTGGGCCAGGAAACCCCAGTTTTTACAGGAGTCAACATCCATAATTACCCAGCAAAAGGAGTCTCGTTCCCCCCTTCTCTAATCCTTCCTTCCCCCCACCTGTGTTCATGGAGGGGGTGGGCGGGGAGGGGAGACCAGGTGACACCAGAGGCCCCCGTCCCCTCCATGGGAGTTCCACCAGTTTGGGCCGACCCACAGCTGCGCCCCCCCCTCCCCGGCCAGGCTCCAGCTGACAGTCCCCGTCCGCAAGCAAAGAGGTCTTTTTACAATGTCAATACTCCCCCCCATAAATTATGGCTAACCGCCTTTGTTGGGTCCGGGTGTCAGGCCCGGGGTCTGAAGGTAGCTGTTACTATGATGAAATGGATATTGAATGGTCCGGGCGTGTGTCGGAGGCACGGGAGAGAGGGGCGTGGTCCGGCCCCCATTGTCTCGCCGTTGGCCGCCATTGTCCGGGGCCGCTCGCGGGATGGGGGCACAGGAGTGCCTCTCCATTTAAGAGACCTTTCATCGTCCCTCTCCAGCCCATCAGATGTGGGAGATTTAACATGTGTCTTAACCCCCCTTCCCCCTGATTGTGTGTTTTGGGTAAATTCAACTTCAGCTTCATTCAGGGGTGTTTTTTCTGTTTTTATTTTCGTTTGTTTTTTTAAAAATGCTGAACACTGAAACTTTTATGGTTTTCCAGAGGCAAGTTTAAAAGTTAAATATATTCCTGCAAACATTTATTACATTTTTTTAAAAATGTGGCTTTGCATACATAAGCCTATCAAATACTGAAGCAGCGTCAGGACAGGGTAGCGCTCGATCAACTCAAGATGAGGCACAGCTTCAAAAAGTACAAGCAACTGCATGCGAGTGGAGCAGGTCTCATACAGAAAGTATGTGTTTATTTACTTAATCCGCAGCAGAGAGTCATATCACAGCACAGAATACAAACATTAATATTTGCTTTTGTGCAGTTTTCAGTTTTACCCAGTGCTGCACAGAAAGTTTTAATACATTTTTATATAATTAATTTAGTATTACTCAGCTTTGTAATTCTCAAACCGTTTGTGATGGTTTAATTTTGATGCAGGGCAGCCAGACTGTGTTTTTACAGCAGATTAAATACATGAATATGTTTATTTATATGGACCAGTGCATGCTGCGCTTTCTCTACCCCCCAAAAATATTGAAACAATTGAATTAGTAACAAATGCAGAAAAGAACAGCGAAGTAAATCTCAGATTAATTTACCAAAGGTGCGGCTGACAAAGCAAGAATAATCGTGAAATAAACCACATTTATAATTTGATAAAACACTGTACATTGTAATAACTCAAATGCAATAACAAAATAGCGTGTTGATCGCATAAAAACGATCAGCATTTTCTTAATTAGTGTGAATTATTGAACTCGCAGTGATTGATCGCCGGCTCGTATGAACACTAACTCACGCAATAAGTTTTCAGCTGTTTTCCTGGCAGCATGAATGCAGCCTAGAGCTCAATAGAGATTGGGGGGGGGTCCTGGATAATAAGCTGTGCCCCTCAAAGGCACTTAACAAAGCGGAGCGTGGTCCTGCTGACCGTGTGACCGCGTGGACACGTGTGCTTTTCATCTCCAAACAAGCCGCATTAACGGATGATTGATGGTCACCAGCGCGCAGGTCACACAATAAGGCAAGAGGACGACATTGTCTGGAACGGCAGTCATTATGTAGCACGGGTCTGGGATTTCTAAAGCTGGTTAGCGGCTGATGCCCAGGTCTGGTTAGCGGCTGATGCCCTGTCTCTTTAGTGACCCCCCCCCTTCTCCGTCCCGTCTCCTTCACCCCAACTCATCACCACACCGACCTCCTAATTTATTTATTTTCTTAAAACACAACTGAGGTTGATTGATTCCTTTTTTCCCGTTAATTTATTTCATGTTTGTCATTTTTCCCACGTCCCCATTAGAGCTTTTCCTGTGGGTCCCTCTCTGTCGATTGTATGGTGATGAGAAACAAACCCTAAGGTTGAAAACAAGTTTGGACTGAAACCCCCTTGTCACTTTGATGTTAAGGCATCTATAGACTAATTAAACTTAGTGAAAGAAAGGATGTTGTGTCCAGACTACAGTAACCTTACATACTCCACACATACTTACAAAAAAAAATGATTGAAAATGTAAATATAGATGAATGTGAGATAAAGAAAAGAGAATAACCTTTTTAAATAAAACAATATACCTTTTATTTTATATTAAACGTACTGTATATACAAATAAACATCGGCTTTTTATTCCTTTTTACCATTGTTGTTGCTGTTGTTGTCGTTGTATAGCCAGTAAGACAAATTGATAGCAGCTATCTTCACTGTTTCAGGGAAAGAGAATTGCAGCAACTGTTCTGAACAAAATACATTAGAAAACAAAATGTAATATTTATCTGATGGTCCTGTATACTAGAAAAGTTGCTGATGTAAACAAATATATACTGTATTAAAAAATGACAACGGCATCACATATCTGTACAATATATTTACACATATAGAAAGACAGTTTAAGGTGGCCTCTTCCTTTTTTCTTCCCTCCCTTCTGATTGGATAAAAAAAAGAATAGTCCCCTCCCACAGGTCCAGAGACAGCGGCTGGCTGTGATCGCAGAGATCCGTGGTGCGGCCTGCGCAGAGTTCAGTCCTGGGGCTCGCCTGCTCACTTGCCCATGGCGAGGCTGTGCAGGCTGGGCAGGGAGGCCGGGAGAGGCTGGCAGAGGGAGCAGGGGCAGAGCATGCCTGGGTAGTGCCTGTAGGAGGCGCTGAGGTGGAAGGGCTCCTTGAGGAGGCTCTGGAGTGAGGAGGAGTGGTGGAAGGGCAGGTAGCCGGCGGAGGGGGGCGATTGGGGCGCGGAGGTGGGAGCGAGGGGTCCGGCGGGGGCCGGCGGGAGGGCCGCGCCCACGAGCGAGTGCAGGGACTGGGCCAGCGGGTGCAGGGAAAGCTGGGGAGTGGAAACGGGGGTGTGGCGACGGGTCACGTGACCGCGGTTGGCGGCGGCGTTCCCGCCGTACACCTCCCCCACCAGCTTCTTCATCTCGTCCAGGGAGCTGGAGAGCATGAGGATGTAGTTGCGAGCCAGCATTAGGGTGGAGATCTTGGACAGCTTGCGGACGGAGGGGCCCTGGGCATAGGGCATCACCTCCCGCAGGCCGTCCATGGCCTGGTTCAGGTCGTGCATCCTCTTCCTCTCCCGGCTGTTCACCTTCAGACGCAGGTCCTGGACGTCCTCCTGGGCCGGCCCCGAGCGGCCCTTTGCCTTGTTGGGTCCGCACCCCCGATCCAGGCCCCCGCGGGGGGGCTTCTGCTCCTGGCCGTACCTCTGGAAGCCCTGGGTGGAGAAGTAGCCCCCCGAGCGCGCGTGCGTGTCCAACACCAGGTCTGGGGAGGAGGAACGGCTGGAGGCGGAGCAGGCGTCCGAGTCCATGTCCGCAATCAAGATTTTTTTTTTAAATTAAGCAAAAAAAATAATAAGTCAAAGTAAAATAGCAAAAAGTACCCCTTTTTAAATCTATTGAGCTCGCTCTCTGTCTCTCTTTCTCTCTCTGCTGTATCAGGTCTAAAAACCAATCGTGACTACTGAGGAACTAAACTGCCCTGGTCTCTCCTGGTTAGGAGCACGCTCAAAACACGCCTTTCCTAAATCTAAGTCCCTCCCTTGAGTAGAGTGGAGCCGGAGGGCAGGGTTAAGTGACAGATCAGGGGTAACAGTCCTGTTCCGGCCTCTGAGGGGGCACATTTATACCCCTGACCTCACAAAGGAACAATGACACGCATAATGAACACTTAGCAACAGCCAATCAATGGGGAGGATGCGGTCTCAGTCCCACCCCCTTTTAACTACCTCTAATCCCCATCTAATAACACCCCCCGAAAGACATAGCCCCCCACCCCCCACAGACATACCTCCCTCTCACACCCTATGCACATTGACCAGACCATGTCCAAATTCACACATATATGCAAAGGCACACACAGTAATTGTCAGATAAAGCAAAGGCTAAGTGTTTAACTGCGTGTCGAATGGTTTAAATCACTCTTCCGTGCCTAGCATTGTCAGCTTGATTGCTTTGGCAACATGGAATCAGCATTATTTTGGCTGGATTTAAGTGGACAGAATTTCACTCTATGCCCTCAAAGACAAAGCACATCCATTTTGTATTCAAACAGGTTCACTTATACGGTGAAAACTAAATCATAACTTTGACACATCAGTCTGAAAAAAGACAACATTTTATGTAACAAAGCTATTCATTTATTTATGATATGTTAACCTGTTAAGTGCTAAAGCTTGATAAATTGTAGGCTAATGATAATGCTGTGTTTTTTTTTCCATTTACTAGAAATAGAAGGTGTGTTAACAATAGGATAAGTGTTAGTACGTGCTCCTCAGGGTGTGACTAGAGATTGTTTCATTTGGAGATGTATTTCCGGCTGTATTGTACGGGATTGATAATCCTATTAATTCTCAGTAACACTCCTGTTTCCTAGGACCGTCCAGTTTTAAATTATGGCTGTACGTCCCTTCGCAGTAACAGAGGAAGATGTTTGATGTGTTACAGCCCACTTGCATAAAACTTACTTTTATAGTGTGTGAATGGTGTCAATAAATACAACTGCAATTTATACAGATGCATGATGTCCCAAACAGAGGGAATATGAGCTGGATAAAGATACAAAGATGTACAAAGTTTCAATACTTTTATATCTCAAAAAATATATTATGTAATGGGTAAGAAATGGTGCATGAAACCAAAAGATCAATAACATGTAGTCTGGCTTGCACCTAATCTCCGTGTCTTTCTTTCCGTGTCAAGCAAATAATTTAATTCGTATTATTATTGATTGAAAACCATTCTAGTACAATTAGCAATTGAAGAAAAGGAAGTAACCAGCATTTACTGAACTATTCTTTTCAGAGTCACGCAGAAGCGGGCGGTTATGTGGGTGTCGGAGGAAGTGACTGCTGGGTAATTTTTTTCCCCCTCCCTTTTGCACCTCTCAGTGCCCCTGCCGCGCTGCTCTCCTTGTTGCCCGTTTAAAATTAAACGACAACTGAATTAATGGTGGACTAGGGGCAATTTACTGGCGTTAAAGACAATGGCGGTGAATTCTGCACTTACCCTCTCAAACAGTCTGTGAAATTGCTAGGCTATGGAGTGGAAGAAGGGGGGTAGTAAGAGGGTGGGGAAAGTCCTGATGAAGGGGCAGAGGAGGAGGAGGAGGAGGAGGAGGGGGGACTTGCTCAAAAAAGACACAAAAGTCCAAGTTTCACAATGCCGGCCCGGCCCATTCTGTCGTAAAAAACCCTGGATTTAAGCTGGTTAAATTTTCTAAGCCACAGCTTAGGATCAGTTTGACTCCCCCAGGTCTGTTAATGCAACAGCCCTTCATTAACATCACTATAATGTCCCAGGCCTCGCTCCTGGATCTGCACCGGGGGGAGAGCGGGGGCCACGTAGAGGGGACATTATCATGCTAACGTTTACAGTACCTTAAGCTGCTGGGAGAGTTTTGAAGTGGATATCCACCATTGCTTCTAAAAAACAATAATAACATTTTTTTTTTTTTTTTAAACCAATACACTGGGACAGAAGCCGATTCTCACACAACCCCGCTGAGTTTCCCTTCAGAATAGAGAACCAGTTTCATTCAGCTTTGTGTTCAGATGTGCTTTATTTTTAAGTGAATGTGGTGTGTTTTGAATGCTGGAATTGGAGCCTCCCGCAGGTTTCTTGCTGTGCTGTGCTGACTGTATCGTCAGAATCAGGATAAAAGTGCCGTGCGTTTGTGTGGGCAAATTTCTGAGAGCCGACAGACTGTAAAGACCCAATGAACATTATTTTGGTGAAAAGTCGGTGAAACACCGTCTAGGCGTTCAGGTGAAAACCTGGCTACATTTGGTTGAAAAGTGAAAGTTTTCTAGCCATTTAGGATGTGGCCCGGCTAATTTCTGGCAAAGCCTGAGCTATATTGGGGTTAACCTCGTCCGTTTATGTCAAAACATTTTTCAACCTAGATTTCCACCCCTCTAGATTTCTAGATTCCGGCTTCTGGTCACTTGCGAGTGGTCACCAGATACGGCTGGTTATCTGTCTGTCTGCCTGACCTGCGATTGTGTGAGGTCATTGCGATCACACCCCTGATAAATTCATTTTAAAAACCTGTGTGGATATGCTGTGGTATGAGAGGCTCACTCTCTTTCCCACCCAAACAAACAAAACACACACACACACACACAGACACACACACACACACACACCTGTACCCCTCCAGTCCCCCTTCTCCACCAGGACAGTAGGACTCATATTATCACTCCATCATCTGAGAGTTGTGGTTTATTTTCAATTGTTCTCCCTGTAGGAGGATGGCCTAGCAGCACGCAAGCTAACGAGCTAACGAGCTAACACACAACACACTGAGGCTGTCACAGTCTCTGGGATCCCGGAACATCACCGCAACATGTCAGGACAGGGGGTGGGGAGACCTGACCTGCCTGCCGGGGGCGAGGCCTGTTCCTGCCCCTGCCGAAGCCGAGGCCCTGAGCGTCCCACACGAGGGGCAAACGTGCAGTAGTGGGAAAAGCAAAAAAAAAAATCGGAAGAATTTGAATGTAATTTCCTGAAGAGAAAGCCAACAGGTGCAAGGGAGCATGTGTGTCTGTCTGTGTGTGTGTCAGAGGTGGAAATCCAGGGGACATAAAGTAAAAGTCCTACTATGTGTTTCTTCCACCCATAGACTCAGCCAGCTGATTTCACTAATTAGTTCTACCTCCTCACTGAAGAATTATGTTAATTAGCAAATCCAGGTGATTGGAGCAAAATACTGGGGAGGACTTTTACTTTATGTTTCCTGGATTTCCACCTATGGTGTGTGTGTGTGTGTGTGTGTGTGTGTGTGTGTGTGTGTGTGTGTGTGTGTGTGAGATGGGAGTGGTAATAACATAGTGGTTGGGTGAACTGCATTCATGAAAACACACAGCAAAAATGCTGGTGTAAATTTAACACTGCTGGTGTACATATAAACACCCTATAGGGTGTTTATATCAGACCACGGTCTCAAATGTACTCCAAGATTACATTACATTCCAAGAACACACAGCAAAAATCTTGGAGTACATTTGAGACCATTGTCTCATATAAACACCCTATAGGGTGTTTATTTGTACACCAGCAGTGTTAAATTTACACCGGTATTTTTGCTGTGCAGAAGAATTAACGTGGCTGGAATCAGGCTGTGCCAGTAATGCGCTCTAATCAGGCTGTGCCAGTAATGCGCTCTAATCAGGCTGTGCCAGTAATGCGCTCTAATCAGGGGACAGTTATTTAAAGACACATCCAGTTTACCCACATTACCTCACAAATATGTACCAGGAAGAATTTAACCTTTTGTTGCAGTTCATTGGGGGTGATCAGCCCTGGGGTTGAAATGAACAGACCAAAAAAAGACCCGCGCTGTGCAGGTATCCCCACAGAGAGACTGAACCCAGCCTGTGCAGATACGTATCTCTGCAGAATACACAGAGAGATGGAACCACACAAAAAGTATCACTCTAAAGACTGACTACACCCAGAACAACAGTGACTCCACACAAAGTGCAGGTTTCACTCTTAAATAGTGATTGTACTGAGAGACTGAACACAAATGTTGTATGTGTTTAGAATGTTCTTAACTGAACATTCTAATGCTGATGTAACAATCACTGCTGGTGACTGAAAGAAATGTTCTAGAACACTAACTTAGAATTTTGAGCGGGGAAAAAAAAACATTCTGAGAAACCTGCTCTTCAAAGGAGTCACCGCGTGTCGTTTTTATTGAGAGCATATGGGGGGGAGGGGGGGTCCCACAATTATACTCCCCCTCCAGAGGCAGGTGAGGCTTTATACAGCCTCATAATGGGGTATTTGGCTGTTTGAATGCACACAGTGTCCCACACTCTTCCTCAACCGTGGTGTTTATTTCCTGTATGTACAAACGACAGTGATCAGATCATCTGGGTGATTTACGGCCTAAACGGTTTCAACTTTTTTTTTTTTTACATTTTCCCTCAGCTAGAATTGGAGAGAGAATTCATAATTTTCTCTCTCCAATATAATCAGTGGGGATGGTGAAGAAAGAGGAAGAGGAAGAGGAAGACAAAGATGAAGACGAAGAAGAGTACAGAAATCAATGATTAACTATAACTATGGTAACAGCTCTCTCTCTTTCATTATCCCACTCTCTCCATTGCAATAAAAAAAAAGTTACCTCTCTTATCCCTTCACTTAGACCACCATCATTACATCAGGTAAAATAGTGTGTCTCCCTCATTATTATTCATGCGTGTGTATAAAGGCCACACACAGGGAAACAAGAGATCAGAGCCCAAGGTTCCCGTTTAAAGCCTATTAGAGTCTCTTCTTGAAGTTGGTTTTAGTCTCCGTGGTTCCGTATTTCACTGTTTAGGTTTCTACTCTTACTGCTCGCTGTAATCTGGGGGTCCTATGGAGACCCCCCTCCTACACCCCCATTCTCCGACCCCCTTTTTCCACAGTGGGGCTCACAGCGAGTGAAAGTGCTCAGGTCAGCGGAAAAGAAGAGACCATTATTGCCGGCATATGCTTGTACCGACAAGGGCTAATGCTAGATTAGCGCCGTCAGGGGGCTCAATCAGAATGCTAAGTTGGAGAGCAAACTACGTCTTGTTTGGAGTGGAGCTCTGCCGGCTTATTGTGCACGAGATCTGAGAAGGGTCCGTAAGGACCCCCTTTGTTTTTCTCCAAACTAATCTGGAGCATCGAATGGAACAGAAGAAACACAAGAAAGCCACACTATTAAGGCTTTTAGGCCAGAGAGAGATCTATCTATCTATCTATCTATCTATCTATCATCATATACAAACAGGTGACAAATTAAAGAAAACCCCTTATAGTGTGGGGGTCTGCTGGCTCTGTTATGCTGTGGAGGGCTTTTTCCTGGCATGGTTTGGGTCCACTAGTCCCCTTAGAGGGAAGGGTCACTGCAAACTAAGACAATGTTATTCTGAGTGATCATCGTTATCCTATGATAAAACATTTCTACCCTGATGGGAGTACCCTATCTACTGCGCCCTGTCTCCTGCGTACAGTGCACTGTGTCCGAATCAGAGCCCTATCTACTGCGCCCTGTCTCCTGCGTACAGTGCATTGTGTCTGAATCAGAGCCCTATCTACTGCGCCCTGTCTCCTGCGTACAGTGCACTGGCAGAAGTGTGCTGTTTAATGTGCACTGTTTAGCAGTCCGCGAAAAATATCCGCCATTCTATTTTCCAATCGCACTGTGGAAGTGTCGTAAGTGGATCAGAAGCACGCACTTATTTTAAAAAGTAAAAACATGATAAAATACGTTGGTTTCGGGTAAAAATAGCCAATAATTTGGGCTAGTATTGAGTCGCCATTTGGCTGGAAAGTCTTACAAGGTCTGGTAACCCTGCGCCCCACTCTTGCGCCGCCATGTCACATGTTGTTTTTGTATTTGAAGGATAACTTCAGCGAAGCTGCGCCTAATTTTTTTTAAAACGCAGCTCACGTTATATTTATGTGACCAAAATGTTTGTGTACTTCCCAATCTACTCACCAAGGCTACTCAAAAGTATGGAAGAGTGCTGATTCGGACATGGCCCTGGTGACTTTTTTTCTTAAATCTGGTGACTTTTCAGATGTCTTCATCAACTTTTTGTCCCACTGCAGCAACAATTACAAAGTTGAGCAACTTTTCAGGATTTTTTTTGTTTTGTAGCCTTGTTACTTTAAGTAAGTGATTTTCCCAAAGGGCTGTTTTTACACAAAAAACTCTGATCGAGTCTGTACCAGACTCCACTAGGGATCACAAATGCTCAATCATAAACACTGAACATTTTGATGTCTACTGTCCACTTGCCAAATACCTGTAACGATTAAAAATTTGCATTGCAGTATTCAATTCATATTATAACATTTTTCTATAGTGGTTTTTACAGAGACCCTGCCAAAAAGACGTTTTACAGGAACAAGAAATATAGGAAAACTTAGGCAAGAGTCGTAAGACCAGGCCTGAACCCCCAACAATCCAGCAAGCGAAGGGAAAACACTTGAGCAGTACTGTATTAACGCTGTGTAAAACACATGAGCAGTACTGTATTAACGCTGTGTAAAACACATGAGCAGTACTGTATTAACGCTGTGTAAAACACATGAGCAGTACTGTATTAACGCTGTGTAAAACACATGAGCAGTACTGTATTAACGCTGTGTAAAACACATGAGCAGTACTGTATTAACGCTGTGTAAAACACATGAGCAGTACTGTATTAACGCTGTGTAAAACACATGAGCAGTACTGTATTAACGCTGTGTAAAACACATGAGCAGTACTGTATTAACGCTGTGTAAAACACATGAGCAGTACTGTATTAACGCTGTGTAAAACACATGAGCAGTACTGTATTAACGCTGTGTAAAACACATGAGCAGTACTGTATTAACGCTGTGTAAAACACATGAGCAGTACTGTATTAATGCTGTGTAAAACACATGAGCAGTACTGTATTAACGCTGTGTAAAACACATGAGCAGTACTGTATTAACGCTGTGTAAAACACACGAATGTGCTCAGTGCTCTGGGTAAATCTCAAAACTCAACTTGATGGAACGCAACTTCTAGCAGCAAGATCGACGAATCGCTCGCAACATCCTGTGGAAAAAAAGGTTTGCAAACCTGTTTCTACAAGCGTTCAGCCGGTCACCTCAGAGATCTTGTTTCAGCAGATCCAAAAGCTGTCGATGGCACAGAAGGGATAAGTTTAAGTTTCCCAACAGCGAGGCTGTACCACTACACCTGACCCATTTTACACATGGGATTTTCCCATTAAGCATTTGTGTTGGAACAATACTATGTAGGAAAGATAGCTGAGCACTTGGCTAACCTTTATTGACTGTACAGAATGTGACCTGTATTCCATTAACATTGGTCTTTAACTTTGCACGTGTAATGCTTTTTATTCACAAACTTAGTTCAATGAGTAGTATTTTAGAGATAGTTAAACTTGCCAATTTGTTTTCGTGATGAAAAAAGGCCTATCTATCTATCTATCTATCTATCTATCTATCTATCAAACAAGCGTCAAACCATCACTCTGCTGCCAGAAATACAGTAGATATGGATGAATAACTTGAAGGGTTTCTTCTCCTGACTTATTTTTCCATAGAGTTCAAAAGGAGAAACAACCCTTAAAGTGATCCATCCATATCTACTGCATATCTGGGAGCAGAGCGATGCTTTGAGGCTTGTTTGATACCTCAGACCGTTTGATACCACAGACCCTTGATGACTTACAGTCATTTTACCAACCATGTATTCATTACATTATATTACATTACAGGTATTTAGCAGACGCTCTTATCCAGAGCGACTTACACAACTTCTTATTACAAATAATTTAGTGATAATAATCCATTCATACTGCTGGATATAAGCTGAAGCAATCAAGGGTACAACGGCAGTGTCCTAATCCTTTCGGTTACAAGTCCAGCTCCTTAACCATTATACCACACTGCCGATCCCAACAGTATTCCATACTGTTCCAGCATAATTTACAGCTAAACTTAGTCCCACCCCCCAATTTCCATATAGATCCATTCAAATGCAGAGACGTTATAGTATCGCTTGTAAGAGTACCAGAAAATAAGATATCAAGAGTCTTTTGATGTTGTTGGGTCACATATATCAGGAAGTCATGGCATGTAAAGGATATGCGACCAAATATTTAAAATTATTACTTTATTATATATATAAATGCAAGGGTGCCAATAATTGTGGCACACATGGTTTTGTAAAAAAATTAGTATTTCTTGATGAGGGATTTTTTTTTCATAATAAATTTACTTCAATTAAAAGTTGGATTTTTCTAATTTTTTCAGTGTGAGATTAAGCTAATTCACCAAACGTTTAATTTTTTATAACCCGTTTTACTAATATTTACCAAGGGTGCCAATAATAGTGGAGGGCACTGTATGTATATATATATAAATTATATATACTGTATATATACTGTGGACCTAGTGGGGAAAGGGTTACCAAACCAAATGTATGCTGTCCACTACTCAGATGGCTACAACATTTTTAATCTGTACTCTATGCATAGTAGGGTTAGGTGTCAATTCCGTTTCTATTCAGTCAATTCAAAAACTATTTGAAATTCAGTTAATCATCAAAATGTATCAAACCCCCCAACCTTGATATAGATGTTTTGTTCTCAAATGTCAGACTTATTTACAGAAATCCTGTGCTTTCTAGTAACCGTGGATTCCATCTTGTTCTTAGTCAATAAAGACGCTTCACTTTCACACCCATGTGAGATTAATATACTGCTCATTGATATGGACTGTGGCAAAATGACACCCCTCTTGGATCACCCCTACAGTCTTCTCCTGGATGTCTGCTTGGCCCATTTGGAGATGTGACCCAAATTTAAAGCTCAGTATTCAAATTTAGTGTCCCTACTGTGCAAATTTAGACAGGGTTTACCAAACATTTGTTGCTGCCAGAGAGAAATGTATATAAAAATGAATCCTCCTCCATCATTCGATTTTTTTCTCATTTCTAGCCGTTCTAGCAGTTTGTATAATAGTTCTGTCAATGTTGTTGTTCTTCTTGTGTGGGGTTGTTTTGCTGCAGTCATTGTAATTTAACTGGATGTCAATCATTTGTCAAGCAGTAAGAAAATGGGGTCACCAACTGCTATAACCTTTTTCTATTTCTATACCTGCTGTGCAAACGTAGGTGTTGACAAAGGAAACCCAAAGATATTTATTTTCCAAAAAATGTTCACAAAAGATTTTCCGGCCAAGGTTCATGGACTGCACTCTAAACTGGATGCATACAATTCCTGTTTGCTGAATTTGGCTCCGATACAGAAAAGAAAAAGAAAATAGCCATGACTTGCTTTCTAACAGATGTTTTTATCTCATACTGGGAAGCCCCAGCATGCCTCTCTGCACAGAGAGCTTGTTCAGTTGCTCCCTCTCTCTCTCACACACACACACTCACACACGTACTCTCTCTCTCTCTCTCACACACATATACTCTCTCTCTCTCACACACACACACACACACACACACACACACACACACACACACACACTCACACACGTACTCTCGCTCTCTCGCTCACTCACGCAAATATACCGACTTCCTTCCTAAAACTGCAAGAGAAAGCATCACACAGAGATAGACAGAAAAGTTATTAATTGCACAAGACACACGTACTCTCTCTCTCTCTCTCTCTCTCTCACACACACACACTCACACACGTACTCTCTCTCTCTCTCTCTCTTTCTCTCTCTCACACACATATACTCTCTCTCTTACACACACGTACTCTCTCTTTCTCTCACACACACACACGTACTCTCTCTCGCTCTCTCTCACACACACACACACACGTACTCTCTCTCTCTCTCTCACACACATATACTCTCTCTCTCACACACACACACACACACACACACTCACACACATACTCTCTCTCTCTCTCACACACATATACTCTCTCTCTCACACACACGTACTCTCTCTTTCTCTCACACACACACATACTCTCTCTCTCTCACACACACACACACACACTCACACACGTACTCTCTCTCTCTCACACACATATACTCTCTCTCTCACACACACATACTCTCTCTTTCTCTCACACACACAAACACACATGCCACTGTGCATTGTTAGTCACACTTTTAAGAACAGTTGGCTGCTCGCTGGTGCGAGAGGAAGGCTTTGTGTTCTCCAATCTGCACACTTCTGCAGCTTGTTCTAACCCCCCCCCCCCCCCCCCCCCCCCCCCCCCGGCTCCCCCCGCCCCCCCCCCCCCCTCACACAGTAATCCCCCTCAGCACAGCCAGAGCACATCCCAGCCTATTCATCAGAATCATTGTTTCTCTGTTTTACCTTTGCTTATGTTTCCTCGCCATGGTAACAACCCCCCCCCCCCCCCCCTCCTCCCCCTCTCTACAGCTGGCCCATCTGTGGACTGGTCTGGCATATGTCCCCCCCCCCCCCAAGACTGGAACCCCTGACTTCGTTATCATCATCATCATCATCATCATCACCATAGTTCATCATAGCTTGCATCGACAACTTGATTTCATCAATTTTCAATCAATTTCATCTTGATTTCATTCATTATCAATAATGTAATTACCATCATAATCATCATGATTGTCAATACCGTCATCATCATCATCATCTTCATCATCTTTAACACCAGCCTAATGCAAGGGCGTGCCTAGAAACCAACTGTACAGAATATGGGAGGATTTGGTAAAAGCTATTTCACTATTTATTACTGCATCTACTTAGCGCTTTACGCCTGCAGATAACACCCTCACGCTCCCCTCTTTTCACATCCTCCATCCCTCGTTCACCCGAGGGCAGTTCTGCGGTGACCCCGGGGTCGAGGGAGACAAACGGCGAGCGTTGGTGGCAACAGAATCTTCCCATTGTGTGGTTCTATCGGGAGCGCGCTCTGTGTACACAACCCTCCGCTGAAGAGACCGTATCAGTTAGTTACACCTGATGGGACTTTACTGGAGTAAGGCTTAATGAACTCAGGGGACACTCTACGGGCTGGCCCACACTGCAGCCTCTATCACATCCATTGAGAGGGTTAAGTCTTGAGCTACGACCTCAAAAACCACCGGCAATCCTCCCCAGTCTCTTCCTTTTTATGCTAATGTATTCATTTTAATAGAGCCTAAAATGTAGGCGTCTATGTATATAAGTAACTGCAGTGTACACTTGACTGGTTATATAAGAGATCTGCCAGCAATGTGATCATCACGGGATGATGTCTTTTTCTTTTTTGTCTGGTTTTAATCGGAAAACAATGAGTACTTTTGCTCCTAATTTCTGGAAAACTCTGCTTAAAGGGCAAATGAGAAGAACAGATAATTGGATTCACAGAGAGAGGAAAAGGACAGGAAATCAGAATAGGGTGATGCAATTGCATTCCATAGGTTTTTTGTGTTTGTTTTTGTCTGTTTAAGAGTTTGAGTATTTTATTTTCTTCCCGCTGGGGAGTTGAGTTGTTTTGTTTTTGCTGCAATTGCTTTTGTGACACTTTGTCTCAGCTCAGTAAAAAGTGTGAAACAAATAAACTTGGATTTAATTTAATTTTGAATCTTGTTATTTGTACAAAAATGTGGCAGCAAAAATACAAACATATATTTATAAATATACACAATATAATAAAGAGAGTAGAAATAAAAATCGATGCTGTTTATACAGCAAGTGTGAAACAATTTACCACAACATCGCAAAGGTTGAAAATGTTTTTATTTAATTACTTAAAGAATATGTGCTGTACAGTGTAAACCGTTCGTTACCTACCCACACACACCCACACACACACCCACACACACACACACCCACACACACACACACACACACACACCCACACACACACACACACACCCACACACACACACACACACACATTTGTGTACACAAACACATTCATACACACTCACACACACTCCAATGGACTCCATATTTCATTCAGTGTCCCTTTAGGGGCTGTGAACTAACAAAAAAAAGGGCGTGACCTCCCCATTCACACCCCCTCCTGTTTAACTAGAGACACAGAGGAACAGCAGAACTGCAGCATCCAGTGAGGAGACCCTGCCCCTCCCTCTCTGTAGATGGGGGTTGAGAGGGGGGTGTTTGTCCTAATTGTGCCGGGGGAAGTGTGTGAGAAGAATGGTGTGGGGGTTGAGTAAGAAATTACTACTGGCATAATCACCATCATCATCATCATCATCATCATCATCATCACAATCATCTTCTTCATCATCTCCATTACTTCTGTTACGTCTTACCGAAGTCACTGTGTTTCCCGTTGAATTAGTCCAATAGGTCACATTGAATTGAAGGTGCATGAATATGGACGGATCTCGAACACAACATTGTTTTTTTTCTGCAAACGTAACCCGTAGTTGTGCACCTCTTCGATGGCAGATAAGCTGTTGTGTGTTTGTCCTCAAAGTGCCCAAACTTTTAACATTTTTACCACCTCAATCTGGACTCTGCCTCGTTAAAAACTGCTCTTGCGCTGGTGGCAGTGTAGTGTTACGGCTAGGGAACTGGGCTTGTAACCTTAAAGTTCCAGGTTCAATTCCCAGGTGGGGCACTGCCATTGCACCCTGAAGTAAGGTACTTAGCCATGAATTGCTTCAGTATATATCCAGCTGTGTAAATGGATACTGTCCAAAAAAAGTCGCTCTGGATTAAAGAGTCTGTTAAATGGCTGTAATGTTCTCCATGTCTGAGTTGGATAAAGACCGAGCCAAGACTGAGACTCAGACTAAATGAGCTTTAAGTACAGAGATATTTAATTAGCTTATCATCACTGGCTTCTGGGCATTGAGATCATTAACAGTGGAGATGAAGAACACTTCATAAGGAGTACAGCACATCCTCTCCACCTCTCCACCTCCTATGATAACCATGCCACTCATCTCCTGTTTGAAGGCACAGTAAAATGTGTTAAATCAATAGAGTTATCCGACAGAGTACATTTTTTACTGGACTCGTCGTTTTGTCAAAAGCAAATGTTTGTGCAACGTTTTTTTGACAGCTGGGCAGTCAAAATATCACGGCAGCTCTCAGTGCTTCACGTGACTTGATGCTGAATGACGTTTAAAAATAAATAATAAAACAAGAGATGTCCCACTCTTGCTTTGTAGCATACTGTAGTTGTTGGACTAAGCCAAGGGTAGGCAACCCTGGTCCTGGAGTGCCGGAGACAGTCCTGGTTTTTGCACCATCCAAACCTATAACTACATAACGGGATTCATTGTATTTAATCAGGTGTAATGAATGCAGGCGACCATGTGCTGGAGGAACATTCCAGGCTCAGACTCTTAATAATCCATCAAACTCTTGCAATCAAGCTCAGATGGAACAAAAGCCAGAAACGGCACCAATACTCCAGGACCAGGGTTGCCTACCCCTGGACTAAGCTCACAGGGTGGCAGTTATGTTCAATTGAGCCTTCCTTGACTGTCATTGTTCAACATATTTATTCCTTTGCTGTGAAAAGAAGGGTCCAGCAGTATTAAAGTTGTTTTTCCTCTCCTCTCTTATGGAAAGAGGCTGAAATCCTCCAAGAGCCTGTATCCTCCTAAGATCCGCCAATTCATTTACGTCCCCTGTAGGGGACATGAGTCTCGGACCCAGAAGGTCAAAGGTCACAGTTTATGAGTCATATCTGTGTTCTGTGTAACACACGGAAAGCAGCAGACAGCCGCTCCTCGGGGTTTAAACAGCGTAACTCTGGATAGGTTTGTCTGCTAAATGAAGCTTATCAGAGTGACTTAGTGAAAAGGATAACACAGGAAACACACCCAGTTTTGCACACAGATACGAAACAGCATTCCTGGCACGGCAGAGTGCGTACTGCATGTGTTCATTATGAGGCGTGGAACAAGCACGTCCTCAGGTAGACACCAACATGCTGAAGCTACCGTCCCCCAGCACAGAGCTCAGGTAGACACCAACATGCTGAAGCTACCGTCCCCCAGCACAGA
>CM040406.1:66746544-66869044 GCA_022702515.1 Ilyophis sp. 1 JC-2022 | reverse complement strand
GAAATATGCTTAATTTCAGGCAAAATAAATCGGGCACTTTATACTTAGGCTACATCGGGTAATACGGAGAAGAGAACAGGCCCTGTGTCCTCTATTTCAGAAACATTAAGAAAAATAAAATGTAAAAAAATATATTAAAAGGTGACAAAATGAAGTAGAAGCAAGCATATGTTTTTATTTTTTTTAACAGACCTGTTGAACCCTCTTGGTGTCAATCATTCACCAGTGGGAGGAGAAACGAGAGGCTGTTACGGAGGCGATTGATATTCACGTCCACATTTTTGGCGGGAAGTTGGGTTTTGGAGAACGGGAATGCTGCCTGCTTTTGTGATGCGTGAGGGAGTATTGGAGGTGTGCTATTCTTCCTGACCTACACACACACACACACACATACAAACACCCACACACACCCATCACCCCAGGACTGCATGCAGGCACCATTGTTTCTAAAAAAGATTAACATGGTTTGGAGGGGGGTGATGCCAGGGACACGTCCAACGAGGAAAGGGGAGGGCGACCTCGCTGACAGGAAAACAAACACAAACAAACAGGAAGAGGTGTGACTGTCGAATATTCGCAGAGACACACACACGGACACACACAGCTCTGGAGGACAGGAGGCCCCCCCGCCTATGGCTCATTTCTATAGTGCGAGTATCAAGCAACTCACAGCATCACATTGTTTGTCTGTGTTACAGTGTGCGCCTTATTATTACAAAGCAACACATTTTAAGACATAGTTGAATTATCACAAGCTTAATTAAAGCAGAAAGAGTACACAGCAGCGCTGGTAAGTATTGTATTGAATGTTTCAAAGTCAGTTGGAGCAGGTTTAGGTTTTACAGCCAGTGAACTTGTGTCATTATCCGCTTACGTTCAAAAATGTTAAAGATTTCTCTGGGTTATTTGGATTTTTTCTTTTTTTTTTAAAGATGATAACAGGTAATTTGCTAATTCAGAGCTATGCACGTGCTTGGCAGCCTGAGTACAGTTTGAAGCACATTTTGTACAGTTTTTTTCCATTTAGCCTGAAGGTCAGAGAACTGAAACTCACTGCTGCTATTACAATTTAAAAGAAGGGCTGCACCCATTTCCTTTCGATTAACAGTCAGTGAACGGAGATTAATAATTTGTAGACCATTGTGCCTGAAGTGCTGATGCCGGCTGCTTTAAATAGCAGAACCTCTACAGTCAGCTTCTTTACGTTCCACAGCGTGAGACATTTAGCAGAACCTCGTATCCAGAGTGACTTGCACAGCTAACAATCTTTTACATACAATGCAATTATACCGCTGGATATTTACTGAATGGTAAAAAGAAATGCTAAACGGGTTGGTCCAGCGATGGCGAATAAAACATCATGGCGTAAGACTGAGGCCAGAAAATGTCTAAAACACGATGCCTCCTTAATAGATGTACCTATAAAGTAAAATGTAGTAGGGATATGATGTTCCTTTGTAGATGACACTGAGGCACAAAGCAAACCAAAGGGGAAAAAAGGTGATCAAGTCATGTGACATATGAAATTCATATATGAAAATATATCTTAAAACATGCTTTTGAAATAATATCCATTCCTACTAGAAATGAGATGGTGATGATGACCACCATTACAAACCCAATAATACAGAATTCTGCAGCCAAACCAACTACAAATACAACCATCCAGAATTCTGCAGCCAAAAAAACTACAAATCCAATCATCCAGAATTCTCCAGCCAAAAAAACTACAAATCCAATCATCCAGAATTCTGCAGCCAAACCAACTACAAATCCCATCATCCAGAATTCTGCAGCCAAACCAACTACAAATCCCATCATCCAAAATTCTGCAGCCAAAACCACTACAAATACAATCATCCAGAATTCTGCAGCTAAAAAAACTACAAATTCAATCCTCTAGAATTCTGCCACCCAACTGGTTACCTCTGACCCCACCCAACAGGGAAACTGGTCACCTCTACCCTACAATCCAACAGGGTCTTCACCCTCATTTTCACTGGATCACAGATAAATAGTAAGTGTAATTTCCCGGGTAGTCTCTTGCCATCACCACATGAATCATATCCAGTTGGGAATTTTGGTTCCACGTTTTATGATGCAACCTGACGGTAACTCTTGGGCCGTATCCTGGCCTTGACACAACTTCCTTTTTCTTCATCCAGCTTCTTCATCAACACAACCATTGTCTTTAATAAATGCACTGTCACACAGACAAATAATTGCAGGAAAATACAGCCCAGAACTACGGGCTTTACAATCTTGGTATGGACATGAAATGTGAAGAAACACAGCTGTTACAGTTAGCTGTCTCTCTCTGTCACAGACAGACATACAGAAAGCACACACACACACACACACACACTTGAGCACATACTTATACAGTATATGCTTGCACACACATACACACACCCATGCTGACACAAATACACACACAGACACAAGCACAAACTCATGCAAATACAACAAACACACACATGCACACACACACACACGTTTGCTTTTGATGGCATTTGAGGCTGGGATATGTTGTGTTTTTATCGAAATACATTTGAATTTGACACACCTGTGCAGGTAAAAGCAAACACCAGCTCCTCCCCCTTAGTCAGACTGGAATACCCGCCTTTGTGTGCTTTACTTATGGAATGCTGCTCCACACTGGGAATTCCCACGGAAGTACTCCCCGCAGGGAAGGGAGAGATGCCATTCTCCTAGGGCTTTACAGATATTCTCTAGCGATGGCGCATCGGTGCACACGATCCATGATTACTGT
Source organism: Ilyophis sp. 1 JC-2022 (assembly GCA_022702515.1). Classification (NCBI taxonomy): domain Eukaryota; kingdom Metazoa; phylum Chordata; class Actinopteri; order Anguilliformes; family Synaphobranchidae; genus Ilyophis; species Ilyophis sp. 1 JC-2022. Next base: position 66,866,271 of record CM040406.1, on the reverse strand, counting down.
AAGTCATGGCACTAAATTCGGATTTCATTGATCAGAAAAAAAACGTACCTGTTTCTCTGTAGAGTGTGTTAGCTCTAGATTATTTTTTTTTTAAATGGAAAAAGGGAAGCGGATATTTCATACAAACATAGAGTTTCAGTTTAGGAGACCTTTTTCTTCAGGTGATACATACAAATGACAATGGGTGTATATATACAGAGGCAAGGAGGTCAAAGTGAAGGCAATTAGGTCAATAAGCAAATGGGCTTCAGGTGTGTAAAAAAAGGCGGGTCACAATCTGAGACAGAAAATGGGTCAACAGAGCCCGGTGGGGAAATAGAGCCCGGTGGGGCAACAGAGCCCGGTGGGGCAATAGAGCGCTTTGGGGCAATAGAGCGCTTTGGGGCAATAGAGCCCGGTGGGGAAATAGAGCCCGGTGGGGCAATAGAGAGCTTTGGGGCAATAGAGCCCGGTGGGGCAATATGGCCCGGTGGGGCAATAGAGCCCGGTGGGGCAATAGGGCCTGATGGGGCAATAGAGCCCGTGGGAAAATAGGGCCCAAAATCAGGGGGCGGGGTGGAGGAATAATACACATAACATCAACATACGCATATAGTAATATCACAAAATGTTAAATGTTAAAAGGTGGGAGGTACAATTGGATGGGGGGTGGAGAGGTTCTGCCTATGTGCTCGCTCTCGCTCTCTCTCTCTTTCCAAATAAAGGGTTGAAAAGTCATCCTCCGTCTTCCGGCGTCTTGCCCGGGGTTATTGTGACGGCATGTGACAGCTTCTCTGGGAACTTCATTGTGTTTTAATAATGTCTCTGTGTTGGCTTCTGTCGATGAACGGACATTTCAGAGGTTCATTTAGCACATTTCCCAGTGACTGGTGGAAGGGTTCAACATGGCCCACGATTCAAGGGCTTTTTCCCCCCATGTGGCTTGTGAATTCAAAAAATGACCAGCCATTTAAAACATTTTACCAGCCACATTACATTTTACAATATTGCACAACCTGATTGGTTGCCTGCCAAAGTGACAATCAAGATTTTACCAGCATTAGGTTGGTGGCAGGTGTTAATTTCTCACCCTGCCATGCTTACGTTGATTTTTTTACACAGTATCCATTTATACAGCTGGATATCCTGAAGCAACTCAGGTTAAATACCTTGGGCAGGAACACAGCAGTGTCCTGTGAATTGAACCTGCAACCCCTGGGTTCCAAACCCAATTCTCTACCCAGTACACTGCACTGCCACCCCTAAATGTAGTACTGATGAGGGGCAGTGTAACACTGCATCTATTGTTATTCTGTTATGCCAAAATAAAGTACACAGACCTGAACTACAATGTTTCAGAGGCAGAACTCCACCCCCCATGATGCATGGTGTTACCCTACCAAGACATTCACAAAGTGAAACAAAACAGCGCCAAGACACTGGATACCTGCAATAAAAGGGTGCCTGCAGCAACTGCTAAGGTGAGAAGCGAGCGAATATAGGTCAGCGTTTGCCTAGCCTGTGTGACGGAGAGGGTTGAGCATGCGTGTGAGAAGCAGAAATCCCCTGCATTGTAGGCAGACTGGATCGCGTGACCGGGGAGGAACAGCTCTGGTGGACAGCGCTGGAGAGGGGGAATTCCTGCTCTGGCTATGGCTTTAAAGGGACCCTGTCGTGTGGGTCCCTTCTGGGGCTCCACCACCCCATCTGAGCAACAGGCCAGACCAGACCAATCGCTCCCTCAACCACTGACCTCCCTCACAGCAACCAGCCCAACACTTGAAGGTAGAAACAAGCAACAATACTTTTTTCCCCGTCAGGGCCTGAGAAAAATTATATTCTGTAGACTTGCATGCACTTTTTAACTATTGAGTTTTTTAAAAATTATTATTATTATTAAAATGTGTTTTTTAAACATAAAACAAATTAACCTGAATTTTGTAAAAATGTCCAGTGTAGTCAACTCTGACAGAGTACACGTCAGTCCAAAAAGGACCATATGTAGACTACTTTGTAAGCGTTGATTTAACACTGAACTTTTTACTGTGCACTTGTATTTTATGAATATGAGCCTAAACAACATTGCGATGAATATCCGCGAGGGTGCATACCATGCATAGTTATTGGATTTTGCTTCATGTTATATTTTCTTTTATTTCCACATTTCCCTTCCCATTTTAATTTTGTAATCCTTCTGTGGCTTAATGACATTAGGCTACTACTTGCTAGGCTATTAGGCATTGCTAACACCAAAAACAGAAGAAAAAAAAGTTGACCACACAAGCTCACTAATACCGCCTATGCTTGGTGTCAACCTGTGCTATTGTTGCTACGTGATGTTCCCTGAGAAATTCCATCTGAACGTGTTTGTACATTTACAGCCCTGCGTTCAGAGCAGCTGTTAAAATGGGAGAGACTGCGGTTGACTATAGTCCAAACTTGAACATTATAATTGCGTTTTATTGAAACTGGAATAACGTATTTCCCTTTGGGGCATGTCGTTGCTTTCGCTAAGCAGGTGCTTATAGGCAATAGGGTGTTATCTTTGTTTAAACCGCTATTATACGGCAATTTAAACCATTTAAATGCACAAATCCAGGCAATCACGGAAGCCTATGGCTACGCAATTAGCCTAGTGTTGCAGGTCTGTGCGCGAGTCGGCTATGTCTCGCGTGCACGTGGCGTAGGCTACCTGCATGTCTTTGCCTCAAGCTGCACTACTAAATGCAAAGTATGCCTGGATTCCCTGGTATGTCATCTTCATCATAACACAATTGATTGTTCCCGGTTATATAAAAGTAAACACTCTTATCAACCCCATTCATAACCCTTACGAAAAAGTACTATAGAATTCCTATAGGAATCTTATGATATTTTCGGACAATTCCTACAAATTCCTATAAGATTTCCTATAGCAATCCCTATAGGACAAACAAGGCTACTTCATACTATTATAGGATCTTATAGGAATACTTTAAAAAATGCATTAGACGAACTATAGGGTATATAACATACTATACGTGAATATAGAATTCACTATAGAGTATGATAGGAATCCTAAAGTATTTTTTCGTAAGGGAAGGGTTGCACAGGTGCCGATCTCGCTGTCTATAATAAAGATGCCGTTCTTGCTGAACAATATCTAATGTTGTGACGTGGCCTCGATAAGAAGAAGATTCATGAGGGTCCCCGCGTGTAAATAATTATTCTACAGTTTTCTGCTTTGTATTAAACTTTTAATTATATTTTCAATTATGTCGAAGCTTCCTGAAAATTAATTTTACCCTCAGTGATTTTTTGACGCATGTACGCTAATTAATTTGACAAATATTTGCCTCTTCGCTCATGGACGTTTTGGATAATTCATAAATTGTCTAAATGTAAATGACGGGTAATGCAATTCAGTAGGCCTATGCCGTAATCGGGATTGTAAACAGACCCGGGCATTATTTGACAGACATTATTTGACAGTCTATTATTTGACAAACTACAATTAAAAAACGAAAACATTGTATAAATGAATATAAAATATTTAATTTAAAATTAAAACATTTTATATTCGTTATAATTCAGCACACTCTTTCGCCGTAGCCTAATTGACATCATAAATTCAGATTTCAGATACCCTACCACACGTCGTAGGTTAGGCTATATGACTAAACCGATGCTTTCCCAATACCTGAATATACGAGCAATAGGCCACATGCATATAATTACAGGTGAATGCCAAGAGAAATGCCGCTTTATCCATTCGTTCGATTACAATCCACTATTACGTCGTAAGTCACAAGGACCTTTAACTTAATTCTGGACTTCACTTATAACTCATGTGGTTTATGACTGAAATACTCCACGCGGTGGTAGGGCAATAGTTACAGGTGTTGGTGCACTTCATTTTGAACACGTCGGGTAAAGCCGGCTGTATTTCCGCGCAATCTCCCCCCCTTTTTTTAAATCTTTATAATGGAACTCACTGTACATTCTGCGTCATGGTATACCCGTTTAGTCATCTTTTACATTTAAAGGTTGTCCCGGACCTTCCCCGCCATCTGTGTCCATGATACGCACAACGCTGAACGGTGCTTATGGTTATTGCTTTACCTGAAAGGATATTTAAGCGTATAGGCTACTGTGTTACTTGCTTATGCTGACGTTATGTCCGCAATGTGATTAAGGTCAAAAGGCAAATGTATAAACTATAGCCTATTGTCCAACCTGGAAGACTTCGACTTCACAATTATTTGTGAAACACTCCATAACACACATTTATACACTTTTAATGTAGGCTAATATCGATTCAGGAGGTCTAATCTGTTAGATATACAAAGTTGTGGTTCGCTTGTTAAGCAAGAGATTACAATACAGGGTTCACATAGCCAACCGACAGGACATTTTAGGCTACATGATCTACTCATTGTTTACAATTCCGTGTTGGAGAATGAAGGGCAGAGACAGCCGAGAGCGCTCGTATTTTTAGAATACGGAAAGTCCCTTCACGCTACTCCCACACCCACCCAAATCAGTACTACGGGTATTTTTTGACCGAAACATAAAGGTGAACAACATCAGTATACGAAGCAGAGTGAATAAAGTGCGGTCCGCCTACGTCGTTGGCAATGGAAATAACTCGATAACTTTTTTTGTTTTTTGTTAAATATATCATCGACATAGCTGATGTTTTCCCAGTATAGTCCTACGGCGCAATGCACGCGAATGATAGGCACATTCACGCAGTCACGCGGGGAATAAAACCTGGACATCTCAGCGCTGTCTGGTGAGCACGTGCAGTAACTCCGCTTTTTTATTTGCTGAAAGCTCTCAAATTAAGACTTTATTTGGGATAGAAAAAATACATAATTGTTTCCCTCTGCTGCTTATATGGGGGTTACACATTTACTTCAATCTATGGCTATAATACTGTGATGATAGGCTTACAAGTTCTTTTGGTCGTGGACCATGACGTATTTTCACGTATGGGTCTCTTGTCTGTATATAAACCTTGTGATGTTTTTTGAAGTGCGTAACTTGTTTTTCACGTGGCCCAGGCACATTCGGTTTCTGCATGCAGTACAACAACGTACAAATATGTAACGGCCTTTGTGAAATGACATTTCATGAACTCTATAATTATGTCAAGTGTTATAAGGTGGTGCAGTGAAATGCCCAGTGTTAATTCAACTGCAGAGTTACTCTGGCTATAGTGGACACATATAACCTCTGTGATTTACCACTGGCCATTTTACTGCGGATTCGTGCAGTATATTAGGAGACTAGGCTTTTATTTCAAAAGATTGTGTTTTCAATCCTGCTGTCGTACCGTCGAGCAAGGCACCTACTTCACTTTTATTGTTCAAACAAAAAGTAGCCAGCTGTCTCTAAGGATTATAACCTATGTGGAAATGTAATCCCTGGCAGTCGCTCTGGACAAGAGCGCGTGCTAAATGCTGAAACGTAAGAGGTGATATGGGAGTGAGAACAGGTACACTAAGTAGGTTTCTGTTCATTCGTTCCGTTCAGATGGAGGAAATAAAGCGACTCCCGCTCTCCCTGGAGGAGAGCAACAGGACCAAAGCGCTGACCGTGTGTCAACGGATCTCGAATGACATCACGTGTCCCCGTCTTACCGGGCCGCGCGTTTATCACCTGAGAAAAATGCATCAGTACAGCGTACACCTAAGCGACTACGTGCCCGGGGCGAAGCGCGGAGAGCTGGTCGCCGACTCGTTGTTTGATCTCCAGCTGCAGAGGGAACTGGAAGAAAGCGGTGCCCTTAACTGGAGCTGGTGCACACGTGGACGCAGTCTTCACGCGCTGAAGAACGCTGGTATATGATTAAAACCGCACACAACTTAACACCAATAAAGGAATCCAATCATTTTCTATATGCTGTGCACACATCTAGTGTTTTGCACCTCGGGAACTAGAACCTGATGATTATTAGCCTATACACTGACTGAAACTATTTAACATCTGTACGTTTAGATGATGTACAAAAACGGTACCCACATTTGTTAAATATAATATTAATTATAATGCATTAATAAGTGTTGAAACATAACATGACACGAATGAGAGTTGCGCGTGGGTATGCTAACCAACACAAGAAGCTTTACGCACGGGTGATGACCACACTTCACACTTAATTTCATCACCTGTCCAAAAGTGTTAAATTGCCGACATTTATGCAAATTCCAAAAGTGAAAATGATCCATATACAGTAAGAGAACCTTGAGAAATGGGAGTCTGCAAATAACGATATATTTATTTTTTTGTTGTTGCGTATTACAGGGCAAAGCAACGGTCTCTTTGATGCCCTTTCTGTGTGCATGTGGGGAGTGAGTGACAGCGACATGGCGCTGCGAACAGCGCTGTACAACACTATGGTGGAAAGTAGTCCCGGCGACCTCCGGCTCTCCTCGCGCGAGGAGCGCAATCCCGCCGGTCAGCTGGTGAGATCTTCTTGCGTCCTTATTAGACAACGAAAGACGACTTCGTGAAATCCTCGGTGTTAGCTCGTGATTAAAATAAATTGTGCAGTAAAATATTCTATGTAAAACAACTATTCTGGACTCATAGACACAGTTGAATTAACACGATTTTACTGTGTCAATAGAATACAATAGAAATGTCCAGTTCTACAACAGGAGGCCGTGGCTGCCATTTTGATGTCACAGCTTCTGTGTCTTCTAAACCCAAGGGACACAGCTAGTGTAGCATGTAGTGTGCCTCTCTCAAGAGAGGTGCCTCTTCCTCCACCAAACTGTCCCCGTTTGGATATGTCAAATCGTATACACACAGGAGCTAAAGCCATTTAGTAAATCTGTTTATAAAAGCTAACAGATTTATTGGTGACAATTCCCTTTTAGGAAAATCACCATGGTGGCTAGTCTACTGCAATGGTTCTTAAAGTGTGTGTGTGGGGCAGATATGGTGAGGGTTGAAGTGAAAAGGCAGAGCACAGGCTATGTGTGTGTGTGTGTTTGGGGGGGGGGCTATTACCAAAGGTGGCCTGACCAAAAAAGTTTGGGAACCACTGGTGTACTGCCAGCTGTAGCCATGTTTACTTGCCTGTTGTGGATACAGGTGATGAGTGAGAACTGGTGGGAGGCGGCCAGGCCCAGAGCTGGAGATGCTAAGTCTGGGGACAGTCCCTACCAGCGTGTCCATCTGTTTGTGTTGGCCAACATCATCCGCAGACCTATCATAGTGGTGGGCGGTAAGCAAAGTTTGCCATCGCCTTCAGTAACCCAACACATCGCCTTCAGTAACCCAACACATCGCCTTTAGTAACCCAACACATCGCCTTCAGTAACCCAACACATCGCCTTCAGTAACCCAACACATCGCCTTTAGTAACCCAACACATCGCCTTCAGTAACCCAACGCATCGCCTTCAGTAACCCAACACACTGGTTTCAATAACCCAACACATTGGCTTCACCAACCCAACACTTTGGGTTCAGTAACCGAACATATTGGCTTCAGTAACCCAACACTTCACGTTCAGTTACCCAACACATCGGCTTCAGCAACCCAACACTTTGGGTTCAGTAACCTAACACAATGGCTTCAGTAACACAACACTTCGGGTTCAGTGACCCAACACATCGGCTTCAGTAACCCAACACTTCGGGTTTATAACCCAACAGTAGCACAAAGCCACACACCCATACTATCAGCTGCTACTCAACACTGTTAAATCCCCTTTCTAGCTGAGTCATCACTCCATTGAGCTTTGTTAACCTGTTTATATGACCCTGACCAATTTAGAGTGAAGGCCCAATATACACAGGCTGTGTCCGAATCACAGCCCTACCTACTGCGTCCTGTGTACTAGTATACTATGTACAGTTTATGTACAGTATGTGAAAAATATCCTCCATACTATTATCAGTGAAAACCCGGAAATAAGTACATCATCCGGGGATTTTAAGAACACTATATTTAGAGAACATTTCCCTACTTAATTTCATCATCCAGTGTACTCAACTAGCATAATCAATAGTATGGAAGGGCGTTGATTTTGACACAGCTTGAGACTGTCCTGATTCACTCTTTTATAATGTATCCCCACAAACCCTTGCTAACCCCGCCCTCTCCTCTCTCTATTTTACAGGAAGTACAGACCCGGGCACAGAGACTCCCATAGGCTCCACCTCGAACCCAGGACCACAGGGGATATACATCCCGTGGCTGTGGGCAAGCGCGGAGTGTTACCCCTACCCCGTGGTTCTTGGGACCTCGTCTCCATGGCGACGCTTTGTACCGCTGGTGACGGCTGGTAGTGCCCAGGATGACGGTAAGAGAGCAGCTACAGAAGCACTAAAGCACTGCGTTCAGCCCTGGGGCCAATGACACACACACACACACACACACACACACACACATCCATACATTACACACACACACCTATACAGTACACACACCTATACAGTATACACACACACACACACACACATCCATACATTACACACACCTATACAGTACACACACACACACACACACACATCCATACATTACACACACCTATACAGTATACACACACACACACACACATCCATACATTACACACACCTATACAGTATACAGTACACACACACACGCCCATACCGTGAACACACATTCATACATTACACACATATATTCAGTACACACACACACACACACACCAAATAGAGTACACACATACAGTATACACACATAGACATCAATACAGTGCACACACATACAGACATTGCACACACAAACACACACACATAGAGTATACACACACACATACAGTACACACTCACACACCCATACAATGCATACACACACACATTCGCACATACACATATGGCCAATCGCTGCTGTTGTACACGTGACTAAGATTATAATTAATTATAAACTTGTCCGATAAAACGGTTGAGAAATAAAAAGAAGTGATCCCTCATCCTCAAATCACTCAGCTGGAACTGTTCCCTCCTGAGTCTATTTATCAGAGAGAAGCCATTTTAGGATGTTACTTATAAAGGGATAAAAAACAAAAACATGTTTGTAGAAGTTACAGTAGAATTAGAATGATGAATTACCACATAAGCAAAAAGGAGGACTTTGATTCAGTGGCCTTGACTTGAGGAAAAGAAAAGACACAACATCGGCTTTCAAGAGGATCTGTGGTTAAAAAAAACAGCTGAGAAAAGATGCTGCTGGAAATTAAATTAAGCTGGAAATGTAGTTATTTTTGTTAAATTTTTTTGGGGGGGTATACCAAACAAAAAGCATTAGCCAGCGAGCCTAAATGAGAATAATTAGCATGTCTTAAGAACAATGTGCTTTTATGAATCAGAAATGTACGAGAAATGTTATCTGTGTAGAAATGACTAATGGCAGGATGTTTATGCTCAAAGATGAATGAAGGTAAAAGCACAAAGGTTTGTTGTGTGTGTTTTGTGAGCGAGGGAGAGAGAGTAATTGATTCCGTTATACAGTTGATTCCATGAAGCAATCTGAGAATACCAAGTACTTTTACACTGGAAGAAATGAGCTGAAGAAACAGCTCAGACCAAAATGGGGAGGAGTGGGGGTGTTACTGTGGGCTTTCAAGCTTCTGACTGTAATTTTGTGACTAGGCCCTTTCGACACAAAGCCCCCTCCCCCCCCCCCCTTTTGATGAGTAATGGTTTCTTCCAAATGTGGGCAAATGTAGTTAAATATCACCACGCCGTCCTTTTGAATCTTCTGTAATGGACAATATTAGTGTTGTCCTCTGTAGTGACTTAACAAGAAAACACTTTGTCTCGCAAAAAAAAAAAAAAACCCCAAAGGAATCCCCCCACCCCCCAAAAAAAACTTTGGATATGTAGGTCAGGTTCACCCAAACTACAGTCCGGATACTCCCCTGGGGGTCGTCCCGGGGCCGTACGCAGCAACATTTAAAAAAACATTTTTTTGTTTCCATTTCCATTTTTAAAATGACATATTTTAGGCTTTAAAGTAGAAATGTATATATTCCCCGTTTGGTTTACACATCTATGTTAATAGTACTATGATCGTTGTTATATTATTGCACGCAGTACCATTCTCATTCCAGTACGTTCTGTCTGTTGCGCTGTGTCACCTATGCTCAACTGAAAAAAATGGCAGTGTTTTTGTCTTTGTCCTGGAGAGCCACAAGGTGCATCCCAATATTCTTCACTCCCCACCTCCCTTCCTCCACTACCACCCCTCTCCTACCCGGAAGTATGTGGAGGAATGGAGTGGAGGAGGGGAGTGGAGGGAAGGAGCAGTGAAGACAATTGGGACAGCTAATCCGCGTCTTCGTCATCAAAATCGCCGTCGACTATTGATGAAGTTGCCCTATCATAACTTTGACTGACACCGAGCCCATAGGGGGTGCGTCCCAATACTCGAAAAATGCACCCTTCCTCCACAACCACCTCCGTTCCTCCCTTCCTCCACTACCACCTCCTCTCCTCCTTGCCCCGGAAACATATCTTTTGTGTTTTAATCTAATGTTGCTGATTACATCTTAATTACGTATTAATGGTTGCATATTAATGAATATGTCGATGCAAACCGCAATGTACATTGTATACATTGTATACTGTACGCCTAAATACTTCAACTCGAAACGTTCAGGCAGATTTGCATACTTCCGGGTAGGAGAGGAGGGGGTAGTGGGGGAGTGGAGGAAGGGAGGTGGGGAGTGGAGAATATGTGTGGGCTGATTATAAACAAAATGGAGGTGTTTCTGTTCTTGTGCTGGAGAGCCACAGTGTGGGCTGATTATAAACAAAATGGAGGTGTTTCTGTTCTTGCGCTGGAGAGCCACAGTGTGGGCTGATTATAAACAAAATGGAGGTGTTTCTGTTCTTGCGCTGGAGAGCCACAGTGTGGGCTGATTACACTGCTCGTGTTGCAGCTTGTGTATCACTTAATGGATCCAATGCTTGCTGTGACAGTTAGTGAACCTCAGTCTGGTTTCTTCAGTTTGTTCAAGTTTGATTTTAAGTTGGAAAAAAAATAGCCGGTGGTACATATGGTTGTCCAATACTTGGGGGTGGGCCACGCCTTGATTTAGGGTACAAAGTACATGACGGGGAGGCTGTCTATATAGACTGAGGACAGTGCGTAGGGCTGAGGACCATCTTAAAAATAAGGTAAAATGAAGAAAAGAACATGGATGATACAATTGCGAGATCGACAAACAAGGAGGATTGTGAACCTTAAAAAAAGGTTAAAAGTTCTCAATAATAAAATAAAATAAAATAAATTTTAAAGCTGTTTAAATAGTTTTAAAAATAGCTTAAAAGAGAGTGTCAGCTAAGTGGTTAGATGTGAATGTAATTTGTGTGGAAGCGTAAGGGATGGCTCGTAATTACAGCTTCACTAACTCAGTCTCATCTCACAGAGGAAGGGGTGGCTCTACCCCTAGTTTGGGGTGGCCCGCGAGGCCGGCAGGAGCTACCCCTGCATTTCCCCCCTGACGGGGACGAGAGGACCGCCCTGTCCCGCCTCGGAGACTACCTGAAGCTGCAGACCCTGACGTTAGGCCAGCACACTGCCTACGGCGCCAGGTAAAATGGCAAGCGTGTGCCGCACCTCTGCGTCCCGACCAGCAGGGGGCCCCCTAAGCGCAGATCTGCAGCAATGCTTTAAATGTACCGCACATATGGTATGCCCTCACTCCAATCATAAAAGATTAATTTGCAATTTTGCTGGGATGAAAATAAGTGTGAGTACATTCAGATTAATGCCTTTATCCACCACATGTACTGATCAAAGAACATTAGTCGTAGTAAAGCTTGTTAAAAGATGGATTACATTTGTATTTACTAAAGCTGGTTTGCTAATGTGCAGCTGTCCATCCAAGGCAGGCATTATAATATGGAACTAAGCCTAAAATATGATTTCTCAGTTGTTTATTGAACATGACCATAGTTTGAGATATTCAGGCAGTCAGCTGATGCCCTGTGAGGCCTAAGGGTGCTTCCAAATACGCAATAAAATGCATCCTCCTTTCCTCCACTACCACCTCCTCTCCTCCTTTCCTCCACTACCACCTCCTCTCTTCTTTTCTTCCACTACCACCTCTTCTCCTTTCCTCCACTACAACCTCCTCTCCTCCTTTCCTCTGCTACCACCTCCTCTTCTCCTTTCCTCCACTACCACCTCCTCTCCTCCTTTCCTCCACTACCACCTCCTCTCTTTTCTTCCACTACTACCTCTTCTCCTCCTTTTTTCCACTACCACCTCCTCTCCTCCTTTCCTCATCTACCACCTCCTCTCCTCCGTGCCCCGGAAACTAACTTTGTGTCTTAATCTAATATTGCTGATTACATATTAATTACATATTAATGGTTATGTATCAATTAATATCTCGATGCAAACCGCAATGTCAGGTACATTGTATACTGTACATGCAAATACTTAAAATGTACAGCCCGTTTTGCATGCTTCCTTGTAGGAGACGAGTGGACGAGAAAAATATTGGGACGCACCCAAAATCTCCTCACATTTTTCTGTCATTTCCAGGTTGAAAGGTCATAACCTGTCCGTTCCGCTCAGCCTGGTGCAAGACTACTTCAAGCTGGCCGATCACACGCTCAGCCAGCTCACCCAGGACGTGAGGGAGAGTGCGGGGGCATGCCCCTCCTCATCCTCCTCTTCCTCCCGTTCCACGGACTTCTCCATCACGGAACACAAATGTGTGACGGAACGCTGCCACTACTTCTCCTCCAAGAACACCTGGCCCCTGTGTCACAGTTGCTCCGGCAACCGGCAACAGCATCAGCCACACCTGCAGTCCAGGAACTGCCCGCTGAAGGGGCCGGGCATCAGCAGCTCGGAAGGATCTCTCTGTGGAGACACGCCTCCTAGAGTCCGGTTGGCCTCCGGCCCTAGCTCCGCCCACTGTGGCCATCTCGACAACGCTGATATCGCCCCCCCATATCGTCCAGGCAACGACCTAGATTACCTTCCTATCGGGGTCAGGTTGGGCGGAGCCGAGAGAAACGACTTCCTGTGTGGGCGGTGCCAGTCGTGCAAGATGGAGATTCGCACTTTCAACGGGTTCTGTTTCAGCTGCCTCAAGAGGCAAATCGACACCCCACCGGACCCTGACCTCCCAGCCCCGCCCCCACCGGACCTTGACCCCCCCGCTGAGACCGCCCAGGCGTCGCCGGACAGCGATGAGTCCACAGGGGGGCGGAGCTGCCTCACGTCAGACTGCTTGTATTTTGGAACCGCCAAACACGCGGGATACTGCACAGTCTGCTACTGCAGTCAGAGTGAGTGTCTGATCCTCCCCTCCCCTCCCCCATCCCTCCCCCATCCCTTCATCCATCCATCCCCCCATCCCTCCATCCATCCCCCCATCCCTCCATCCATCCCCCCATCCCTCCATCCCCCCATCCCCCATCCATCCATCCCCCATCCCTCCATCCCCCCATCCATCCATCACACCACCACCCATCCATCCCCCCATCCCCCCATCCCTCCATCCATCCATCCCCCCATCCCTCCATCACACCACCACCCATCCATCCCCCCATCCCTCCATCACACCACCACCCATCCATCCCCCCATCCCTCCATCACACCACCACCCATCCCTCCCTCTGTCACTCCACCCATCTCTCCCCCCTCCCTCCATCCATCCATCCATCCCTCCATCCATCCATCCCCCCATCCCTCCATCCCCCATCCCTCCATCACACCACCACCCATCCATCCCCCCATCCATCCATCCCCCATCCCTCCATCCCCCCATCCATCCATCACACCACCACCCATCCATCCCCCCATCCCCCATCCCTCCATCCATCCATCCCCCCATCCCTCCATCACATCCATCCCCCATCCCCCCATCCCTCCATCCATCCATCCCCCCATCCCTCCATCACACCACCACCCATCCCTCCCTCTGTCACTCCACCCATCTCTCCACCCTCCCTCCATCCCTCCATCCATCCATCCATCCATCCATCACACCACCACCCATCCCTTCCTCTGTCACTCCACCCATCTCTCCATCACACCACCACCCATCCCTCCATCCATCCATCCATCACACCACCACCCATCCCTCCCTCTATCACTCCACCCATCTTCCCCCCCTCCCTCCATCTCTCCATCCATCCATCCATCACACCACCACCCATCCCTCCCTCCATCCATCTATCCCTCCCCCTCCATCCCCCCAGCTACCAGCTTCAGGCCAGCGATTCTCAAACCCTGATAAAAGGATTTTTAATTACTTGGTGTCCATCGTACCCTTTGTCACTGAACACAGTACCGGGAAAAAAATTTAACTTTTCTGGGAAATTCCCGTCAGGAATATATTTACAAAATTAAACTGCAAACGAATTATCTCTGGATGAGAGCGTCAGCTAAATGCCTAAAATGTAAGTCTTAAAAAGTTAATCAAGGCACTTACACTGTATCCTTTCAGTAATTATCCAGTTACACTGAATCCTTTCTGTAATTATCCAGTTGTATAAATGGATTGTATGTAAAAATGTAATCTGTGATCGTAACCCTGAATAAGGACATATTCTAGGAAAAGTTATAATATGTTTACATATTATTGACTTTCACAATTTAGCACGTTATTACATTTATCCAATTAATACTGCTGGATATATACTGAAGGTTAAGTACCTTTAGCTGAAGGGTACAACGGCAGTGCCCTTCCTGGGAATTGAACCTGCAACCTTTCGGTTACCAGTCCAGTTCCATAACCATTATACCACACTAAAACACCAATATCATAAGTGCAATATTCATTGTTAAATGGGTATAAAATGCACAAGATTTTCATGGGCACACCATTATTTAAAGACATGTTTTGTGACAATATAAATTTACGCAGTTACTTTCCGCAAATACCCTGGCGTGGGGACATTTTTCTCAACGCTCAGGGTAAATTTTGGAGGCCTTAGATTTTCTGATGGAAAAAGGAGGCCAATTTGCAATTTGCCTGATCAATACTTTATCAGTGCTGCCTGATTAGGTTAATGTTCCTGACTGTCTCTCTCCCTCTCTCTCTCTCCTTCAGCTCAAACACCAACCCACTCCCCTCCCCCAGCACCGCCTCCATCTTCCTCCTCCACCTCCTCCTCTTCCTCCTCCCACCCCCTGCAGCTGTCCTCCAACCTCAGGAACCTCCCCAGTTGCTCCGCCCCCGGGTGCGTCATGCTGGGGAACCCCGCCTTCAGCGGTCTGTGTGATCGCTGCTTCCTGGCCCACCAACGGGGGGCGATAGAGACCCACGCTTCAGAAGCAATGCCTGTCAGTCAGGTATGACAACCTGCCTGTCGATCATAAAAAAAATTAACTACTTTTAACCTAATTTCTTCCCTGCACTGCAACACAGTGCGCCTGAGACGTTTATGAGAAATACCCATAATAACCTCTGTAATATGACTGGTCATATTTCTATATCTATGCCAGTGTGATGGCAATATTGTTGCATTATCTTACAGTAGAAAGAAATCTGCTCGGATAAAGCTTTTTTTAGACTCCAGATTATTTTCAGTAATTAAAATGATCAAGGACTGTGTGGCGAGAGATCTGCACTGAGAGAGAGTCATTATTCAAGTGTTTAATCATATGCAGTCATAAGGGAGCCCTTATTTCAGTGATATTGTATAATTTCAGAAAACCTACTTAAATTTTTGCACTTCTAGCCAAATGTGATTCTGAGCATAACCAGGCCGTTATTTCCGGAATGTTTTTTTTTTTTTTACCAGGGAAGTGACCGTGCGAGCAGAAGGTATCACTGGCCGCAATCCAAACCAGACCTGCCCAGCACATGGACAGAGAAGGCCATCGCACCCCACGTAGAGAGACCAAGTTCCAGTTGCTTGCAAGGAAACTCCCAGGCTTTGCCTGAACCCAACAGGCCCAAACTCTGTCTGGGAAATGGGTGCACCAACTTTGGCAACTCAAGGTGTAAGGGATTCTGCAACAGCTGTTATAAGAATCACATTTGAGTGACTACTCCAGACTGGCAACCCAGCCATGAATCACATGACTGACCGAGTCCAGACTGGCAACTCGGCCATCACTCACTGAGTGACTAGGTCCAAACTGGCAACCTGGTCATGAATCATATCTGACTGACTGAGTTCAAACTGGCAACCCAACCTTGAGTTCAGATTGGTAAATCGGCCGTGAATTACATCTGAACGACTGAGACCAGACTGGCAACCCGGCCATGAATCATATCTAACTGACTGAGTCCACACTGGCAACCCAGCCTTGAGTTCAGACAGGCCAATCGAGAATGAATCACATCTAAGTGGCAGAGTCCAGACTGGCAACCCTGACAAGAGTGAACAACTGACTGAGTGTAGTCATCACAGCGAGCGCTGGAGCACTTTAAAATCTTTGTTCAAGTAAACTTTTAAGATTTTTTTAAAAAAATAAAACAGAAGTTACTCTTGGGGCAGTCTGGTAGTGTTTTTCTTTTTACGTTTTTTTTTATTATTTACTGAAGGGCCTCTGTTGTTGAGATTAATTTAAATAAATTTATATAACTAATGTGTGCCGATGAAATTCCTAATTAATATTCAGTCTTTCAGAGGCTACTTGGGACACCTGAGATAACAGGGAAATATTGATAAATATGAATATTAATAAATATCATAATGGCATATATTAATAATGTTAATATTAATAAAGAAAGTAAGCATGCTTCTTAAGTTTGATATGCATTCAGTGCACATCTTACATTAATACAGAGACGTGTTTGTATCATAATTTATACCACATTGTTACTGGAGGAAAGTGTTTTCATTGGGGGCAGCTTGGTGTTGTTTATATTTGCCCCAAGTGAACAAGGCTTCTCTACAGCTGCAATGCAAATGCTCTGTTGTGCCAACATTATATTAAAATGTTTTTTTTATTTTTTATAATTGTGCTTTTTGTTCATTCCTGGTAGTGTCGCTGCTGCACAGTAAATGTTTGGTGTTGCTTCAACTATGAGAAAATCTATTTGAGTCCAGGGGGGTATTTCACAAATCAGGATTACTGAGTTAGCTGGATAAGTGCACTGAATAAAACCCAGAACCCTCCAAAATATGGAACATGGACTGGAGTAAAAAGAGCTGAAAAAGGATTTTATTCTTGTGCACTTATCCAGCTAACTCAGTAATGTTGCTTTGGGTTTTACTCAGTGCACTTATCCAGCTAACTCAGTAATCCTGCTTTGGGTTTTACTCAGTGCACTTATCCAGCTAACTCAGTAATGCTGCTTTGTGAAATACTCTGTCAGTTTTATTTGTGGTCCCATCGGATCCACCAGGATGGCCGAGTGGTTAAGGCGTTGGACTTAAGATCCAATGGACGTAAGTCTGCGTGGGTTCGAACCCCACTTCTGGTAGGATGGATTTTTAACCCATTACTGAGCGTCCATTGTCCCCTTTGTCACTGAACACAGTACCAGAAAAAATTCTGGAAAATTCCCGCCAGGAATATATTTACAAAATGAAACTGCAAACTAATTATTTCTGGATCAGAGCATCAGCTAAATGCCTAAAATGTAAGTCTTAAAAAGTTAATCAATGCACTTAGACTGAATCCTTTCTGTAATTATCCAGTTGTAGAAATGGATTGTATGTAAAAATGTAATCTGTGACCGTAACCCTGAATAAGGACATATTCTAGGAAAAGTAACAATATGTTGTAACAATATCAGTGTTAGAAGTGTGCCATGTCTCATATTACACTGAAATGAATCTCTGAGATACTGCAGTAGTATTAATTAACCCCTTTTATGAGTAGGTTTTTTGGAATGTTTTTTTTCTAGAACCAGTCGTGATTGTTACATCAGCATTAGAATGTTCAGTTAAGAAAATTCTAATCTCGTGTGTGTGATCTCACA
The DNA here is from genome assembly GCA_022702515.1 of Ilyophis sp. 1 JC-2022. Lineage (NCBI taxonomy): Eukaryota > Metazoa > Chordata > Actinopteri > Anguilliformes > Synaphobranchidae > Ilyophis > Ilyophis sp. 1 JC-2022. Next base: position 66,848,423 of record CM040406.1, on the reverse strand, counting down.
CTGTGTGTTCTGCTCTGTGTCTTTGTGCGCTCTGCTTCTGACCGGTTTCTCTTCTTTGGTCTTGCTGGAACCACAACAGATGCTGTGTTTGCCACCAGCTTCCACTCTGCTGTTGCTGACGTGTCGCTTCACAGTCATATCACTCGGCAACAGACGCCCACAGATGATTGGTTCCCACTGCTGAGGAATCTCAACACTAGCTACAGCTGTGTGCATGGTCATGGGAAACATCGGCAGTGGCAGTGTAGTATAATGGTTAAGGAACTTGTCTTGTAACCAAAGGTTTGCAGGTTCGATTCCCAGGTAAGGTTCGACATTGCTGTTGTACCCTTGAGCAAGATACTTAACCTTAACCTTCGCTTCAATATATATCCAGCTGTATAAATGGATAATATGTAAAAAATGCTAACAAGTTGTGTAAGTCGCTCTGGATAAGAGTGTCCGCTAAATACCTGGAATGTGAATGTAGAAGCCAAAGGTATAATTGAACCATAGGACAGGTTATTTCAGCGCTTTGAGCGCAGTTGTTTCCACATAGGCAAAACGTAACCTAAAAACCTGGCTGTAAACCTTTCACTAAAATAAATGTATAAGAATAACATATTGCCTGTTTGCTAGGCACACATTTCACCTATATAATTGGGTGAGGCAGATACAAACATCAAGTCTTCTAAGAAAACACACAGTACCTGTAATTGTATTAGTGAATTTCAATGTTTATATCTGTCCAGATAACCGTAAATGTGAAGACTTTATTCAAGAACAACTGCACCCCCTAGTGGTACAGCAGAGCAATTGACCACAGTTCTCAACTGTCGCATGCAGAAAGTGCTGTCGCATGCAGTTTACTGGGAAGTATTACGTGTACGTGAGAAAATAAAATATCAGAGCCCTTGGAAATAATCCAGGCATCATTTGTAAACTGTAATCACATTTCTTAGGAGCAGAAAATACTTTTCTATTGCGTCAACACCGAGCGAGAGAGTAAAATATTAGTTGTGTCTGTCATCGTCGAAACAAGCTTCATCTGATACATAATTGAGCGGAAACACCTGACGAAGCAGATTTCTGCGTCGGACTTGAAAACAAAGTTGCGTAAGAGTTGCACGGCAGTCGGAAGAAGAGACCGCTAAGACCCGTCTTTGAAGAAGCGGCTAATCACCACCGTGGCGGTCTCCCGGGCTCCTCAGAGAGGTTTTCAAAGGTGCCCGTATGTTGCTGTTACAGTCGGGGCCTTTCTCGGGAGAGAGCCAATTTGTTTCCTCTCTTTTTTAGAGGGAAAGAAACAAAAATAGGACTTAATTAATCCCCGTAGAATTCCCCTTATTTTTTATGATCTTCCTCTCTCCACCACACTGCCTCTCTCCCACAGGGCATAATCACACACACACACACATGCGCACTCATGCACATAGAAACACTAGCATTCATACACAAATAACACACGTGCTCACACACACGCACACACACACATTTATACACATAGACACAGATAAAATACGCACACACTGTCACACACACATACATAAACATACGCACAGATAACACACATGTGCACACACATACATTTATACACATACACACAGATACCACAAATATTCTGACATACACATACACACGCACACACACTCATGCACTTACCTTCTCCTGGAAACACACACCGATGCCCCCTCTCCTATCTATGCCCCCGCTCCCAGCTCTTACTGTAAGGCTGATGTATGGTCTACATGATGCCCCTCTCCTATCTATGCCCCCGCTCCCAGCTCTTACTGTAAGGCTGATGTATGGTCTACATGATGCCCCTCTCCTATCTATGCCCCCGCTCCCAGCTCTTACTGTAAGGCTGATGTATGGTCTACATGATGCCCCTCTCCTATCTATGCCCCCGCTCCCAGCTCTTACTGTAAGGCTGCTGTATGGTCTACATGATGCCCCCTCTCCTATCTATGCCCCCGCTCCCAGCTCTTACTGTAAGGCTGATGTATGGTCTACATGATGCCCCTCTCCTATCTATGCCCCCGCTCCCAGCTCTTACTGTAAGGCTGATGTATGGTCTACATGATGCCCCCTCTCCTATCTATGCCCCGCTCCCAGCTCTTACTGTAAGGCTGCTGTATGGTCTACATGATGCCCCCTCTCCTATCTATGCCCCCGCTCCCAGCTCTTACTGTAAGGCTGCTGTATGGTCTACATGATGCCCCCTCTCCTATCTATGCCCCCGCTCCCAGCTCTTACTGTAAGGCTGATGTATGGTCTACATGATGCCCCCTCTCCTATCTATGCCCCCGCTCCCAGCTCTTACTGTAAGGCTGATGTATGGTCTACATGATGCCCCTCTCCTATCTATGCCCCCGCTCCCAGCTCTTACTGTAAGACTGATGTATGGTCTACATGATGCCCCTCTCCTATCTATGCCCCCGCTCCCAGCTCTTACTGTAAGGCTGCTGTATGGTCTACATGATGCCCCTCTCCTATCTATGCCCCCGCTCCCAGCTCTTACTGTAAGACTGATGTATGGTCTACATGATGCCCCTCTCCTATCTATGCCCCCGCTCCCAGCTCTTACTGTAAGGCTGATGTATGGTCTACATGATGCCCCTCTCCTATCTATGCCCCCGCTCCCAGCTCTTACTGTAAGGCTGCTGTATGGTCTACATGATGCCCCTCTCCTATCTATGCCCCCGCTCCCAGCTCTTACTGTAAGGCTGATGTGTGGTCTACATGATGCCCCTCCCCTATCTATGCCCCGCTCCCAGCTCTTACTGTAAGGCTGATGTATGGTCTACATGATGCCCCTCTCCTATCTATGCCCCCGCTCCCAGCTCTTACTGTAAGTCTGATGTATGGTCTACATGATGCCCCTCTCCTATCTATGCCCCCGCTCCCAGCTCTTACTGTAAGACTGATGTATGGTCTACATGATGCCCCTCTCCTATCTATGCCCCCGCTCCCAGCTCTTACTGTAAGTCTGATGTATGGTCTACATGATGCCCCTCTCCTATCTATGCCCCCGCTCCCAGCTCTTACTGTAAGACTGATGTATGGTCTACATGATGCCCCTCTCCTATCTATGCCCCCACTCCCAGCTCTTACTGTAAGTCTGATGTATGGTCTACATGATGCCCCTCCCCTATCTATGCCCCCGCTCCCAGCTCTTACTGTAAGGCTGATGTATGGTCTGCATATTTAATAGCAGTGACATGATGGAGATAGGCAGACACGTGCAGGCAGGCACAGGCTCACTCAAACATGCATGTGTGTATGGTCCGTGGGCGGAGGAGCCGGCACCCTCTGTCCCATATAACACCATCACCAACAAACCCCAATAACGCCCCCGCTTCCTCTAATTACACCATCACAGCTCCATCAGAAAACCCCAATAACACCAGCGCTCCCTCTAATTACACTGTGCAGGTAAACAGCTGCTGTCTGGACATTTACTGCAAACTTCCCTTATTTGAAAGAAATAGAAGAAACAGAATTCTAAACAACCTTCTCCCTCCAAACAGACTTTCACACCATTTTCCTGAAATATACGCCTACGATGTGATAGTGAATCGTCACATGAACACAAATACTTAATCATGTGGAGGACAGAAGATTTTAATAATTCAGAAACAAAAGGTTGAAAAGTTGTATGCAGATGCATGTGTCATTTTCTTTATTATTATTATTATACCAATAGAAAGGGGGTGTTTCACAAAGCAGGATTACTCAGTTAGCTGGATAACTGCACTGAGAAAACCCAAAGCAGGATTACTCAGTTAGCTGGATAACTGCACTGAGAAAACCCAAAGCAGGATTACTCAGTTAGCTGGATAACTGCACTGAGAAAACCCAAAGCAGGATTACTCAGTTAGCTGGATAACTGCACTGAGAAAACCTCGGAACCCTCCCAAATCTGGAACATGGACTGAAGTAAAAAGAGCTGTTCCGGGTTTTATTCAATGCAGTTATTCAGCACTAACTCACTAATCCTGCTTTGTGAAATACTCTCCTGGTTTTTTTTAAAGCTTCCCCTTTATAACACTGATAAATTCAGTACATTACAATACAATAAAATATCTGTATTTACATATTTATCTGTAAATTATTTTTCATATCATTTTCATGCCGCTGTCTCTTGTAAAGCTCGTCATTGTGGAAGATACAGATTATAAAGCTGTATTCTCCTCATTTTCTGTGGATTTTATGTGTACATTTGTCACCCGTGTAGCATCATCCAGCGTTTGAAAGTTAAGAAACCATGGCAACACTGTTCCATAAATGATAAAAAACCAGCATTAATATTTATATTTGTTCCTGACCCAAGGCAGATAACGCTCACCCTGCTAACACACTAATTGATTGATTAACATAACAAGGGCCACTGCAAAGCCAATAATTGATGTTAATCATTAAGCAATGGTTAATAAAAAAAGAAATAAAAAAAGGTTTGATGTCTCGTTGAATATGTAATATGTCAGTTACCCAAGCTCATTTTCCCTCATGCCTGCTGGATGAGTTCTGCTTTGGCACTTGACAACAATGATGACATCATGTCTATAGGGGGGCCTGGTAGGGGGTTGTTCAATTGCTGCCAGTGTCAGAATGACTGGACCCCCTCGACCACATCCAGCACGTCTGCTCAGCTGGCCTGGAGAACTCCAGCAGCCCTGCTGACTGCGGACCTGAGTGTGTCTATACATCACACACACACGCACGCACGCACGCACGCACACACACATACACACACACACACACACATACACACACACACGCACGCACACACACACACATACACACACACACGCGCACACACACACACAAAAACCTATTTTAAATATTTTAACTGCTGTTCTGCTGAAACTAGTCTACGTAATATATATACAGTATATAAAGAAATCTCTTATAACTGTCAGCAATGTGTAGGAATTGCACTGGTGTCTAAAGGGTTAATTAACCCTCTCATGTTAATAAGTGTCTCATGTTATAATCCCCCCCCCCCCAGTCTGATGCACACAAATGCTTTTGATTGGTTAATTTAACTCCAGTGTATGTGACTGACAGCTCACTGGTCTAATCTTGTGCCTCAAAATCCATTTACAACACTAATCCGAACAGCAGGCAAACACTTGGCTTCCCAAAGCCACCATTCCCCCACGCACCCCTCCACACCCACAAACCCAAATATAGCCCCCCCACACACCCTCGTGAGACGACATTGTGACAGGAGTGAGTCCCTGACACACTTGCTCATGTTGTCATTAAGAGTATAATTATAGTCCCCCCCACCAAGAGATTCAATTCAATTCTATTTTATTTGTATAGTGCTTTTCTACAGAGAACTGCCACAAAGAAACAGCAGAACAGAAGGAAAATTGGGCAACAACCAGGCCTGAACCCCCAAAAAGCAAGTGAGGTAAATCTCTCCATTGGGAAGAAATGTATGTATATACTATATATATAAACCAAATAACATAATTATTATGATTATCAAAGTTATTCATCAGTAAAATTTTGACATGTTTACTTTCCTGCTTTTTGCTAGAATCCGGTTCCTGCTTCTAATTCTGGCACTGGGTAAATATACCTCATATTGTCAGCAATCATTTCTCTCTCTCTCTCTCTCTCTGCTCCAATTTTTCATTTTTTTATTTCCAAAGTACAACCCCCCCCTCCCAACTTTAATTTACCAACCCCCCCCCCCCCCCAATTCTCTCCACTTTCCCATTTCCTATCAAGGGCAAGAATAAGGCCCTTCTCCGTGTAAATGGTCCCATTATCTCCATGGCCTTAAGCCTCCAGTCTTTCTGAAATGAGACAGGCTGTAAAAGGGGAGGGGGGAGGCGTGCGTTTAGAGGGACGGCACAACGAGACGCCATGCCGTGCGAAAAAATACATCCCCTATTGATGCCAGTTGCACGAGGCAACACAACTTTCCGCAAAAGTAAAAAATAGATAATAAAATAGATATTATTACAAGAATATGCGTTTGCAGTTCAGATGTTCTGGTGAGTAGACTGTCCGCCAACCAGTTGAGATTTTGCCCAGCTAGTGCTTGCTAGCGGTAGGTTCACCAGCGTTTGGAAAATCGTAACCACAGCAGTCACCACAGCGGTCACCACAGCGGTCACTACAGCGGTCACCACAGCGGTCACTACAGCGGTCACCACAGCGGTCACTACAGCGGTCACCACAGCGGTCACTACAGCGGTCACCACAGCGGTCACTACAGCGGTCACCACAGCGGTAAAATTGATGTAGAGCACCTGAGATGAGAATTTTATAAGAAAGGCAAATATTGTGGGAATGTTTTCAAAGGGGCTGCGGCCCTGACCGGTGGCTGTTTCCTGGAGTCATACTTCCATTCTCGTCAGTGATTGGACACATACACATCACCAAGCGAAGCAGTGGACATGCACATTTGGCCATTGGGTTCAAGTCTTGCAGCCCTGCGCTGATCTCTCCTTTGGAAACATGAGGATGATTATAATGCTGATGATGATGATGGCGATGAAGATGTTGATGATGTGATGAAGGAAAACAAAGGATAATTTGCAATCACACAATTCTTCTGTGTGAAAGACCTGTCACACAACGCTGTGTGTCATGTGTAATTTTACCCACTCAAAGACCCAGGGTCGCACTGAGGCATCTGGACGCTCTTTCAGACCCACTGCCTCAGAAGCCCAGACTCAATCAGCTGTTTGTCCTTCAGTTTGATTTGCAGTTAAACGCTTGAGCACTTGAGCGCTTGGTCTCGCACCAAAATTAACAGTTCAAAGTTTTTTTTGTGAAAGATTAAGTGTAGTGTTCCAGCTGTGGCCCCCTAGTGGATGAACTATGCATAGCATGCCACAGGGGTAGAAGATCACAGTGAGTCACAACCCTCCCTCCCCCTTGTGATGGGGTTCAGTAAAGGGTGACAGCACACTCACACCTGGCTTTGCTCCACCTGTGACCAGCAGGCTGTCCCATGACCCAGATTCAGAGGGGGGTGTAGGTGCATCGCGTGACGTATTATCCACAGCTGGGTGTCAACTTGTGCTTTTGAAATGCACCCGGGAGGAGCTCAATGCCCCGTCCCGTCAATCCATCAAAACCCGAAGCCAGAAGCGGGTCTTGTCAGGGATGTAGCAGCCATGAGCATGAACAATCGGATCAGTCCTGTGTCCTGTTCACACCCATCCATTCACAACTTCTTCTCTCTCTGTCTTTCTCTCCATCTCTCTCTCTTTCCCTCTCTATTCCTCTCTCTTTCCCTCTGTCTTTCTCTCACTCTGTAGATTGATACCCCACAGTTTTTATGTAAACAAGTTGAAGCTCATCGGGGCAGTATTCTCTCAGAGCAGAGTTGAAGCTCATCGGGGCAGTATTCTCTCAGAGCAGAGTTGAAGCTCATCGGGGGCAGTATTCTCTCTGAGCAGAGTTGAAGCTCATCGGGGCAGTATTCTCTCAGAGCAGAGTTGAAGCTCATCGGGGCAGTATTCAGTATTCAGTGTTCAACCATGGCTGAACAAACTGCTCACGCTGTGAAACATAAATTAAGTACCTCACCTGTCGTCACTTATAGAGAAACGTACAGTACGCATTCTGGCACTAAAAAGTGTCCGATCCTAAGTGTCGTTTTTAGGAGGGTAGTTAAGTGTCCTGGGCCAGCTTGTATCAGGCTGGGACCATTGTAGACGGGCCTGAACGCCCAGACGGAACCATAATGTCAGATTTACTGGCGTCTCAGCTATTAAAAGCAAGGTACGCACGAGGAGGATCATCGCCTGCTGGCGCCATAATTTTCTGTCAGGAAGGCGGACAGGAAGACGACAAACGCCACGAAATCCAGGTGCCGGGTTCTGAGGTCAGCGTGCGGAAACTCCGCGGCCTTCACGCGCAGCGGGAGTGTCACTTTGGATTCACTTTCCGTGTCAGAAACCTCGTTATTTATGGGACAGCAAACTTACTGTCCTTCAGTGTCCCTCAAAGCGAGAGAGAGAGAGAGAGAGAGAGGGAGAGAGAGAGAGAGAGAAGGGTAAGGGTGTGAGAGGATGGTTAGCTGTGTTGGCCTTCTCTCTTTCTCTCTCTCTTTCACACAGATACACACACAAACACACACACACACCACAGCTGTAGAATTATGACGAATGGTGACCTTTAATGTCTGACATTTAATGTCACAACAGCAGGTACAGCGAGCACCAGCAGTGATGACTAAGCTAGAGGGCCAAAGACACACACCCCGCCATCCCGCCACCGCCCGCCCCCCACACACACCTTCCCATCTCTCAGATCTCCCTCTCAATATGACTCAGAACCTGGCTTGAGCAGGTGAGGCAGCTGATACACAGAGTACATCAACCCATTAACCACATGACACAGGCAGTAGTAGTCAAACACAGAGCACATAAACCATTCATCTCACAACAAGGGTAAGCTACACGACACAGGCAGTGTAGTCAAGCACAGATCGCCCTCAACCATCCAACTACAGCAGACGAGCCAGCTATGTAATCAAGCAGAAAACCATCCCAAAAAGCAAAGGGGTTTTGACAAGAGGTTGTGGCAGATCACAGAACCACCAAATCTTACATCGAGAATAAGCACTAAGAAAGGAGGCAGTCTGGTCCCTCTGTCATTTACACTCTAGCCGCCTTGGAACTAAATAAATAAATATTATATATATAAAACCCCATTTTAACAACCGTCAAGACTTAAGAGGACACTCTAAGTTATAAACCCCAGGCTGCGCTTTCCAAACAAACCCCTGTCTTTGATGCGGGATCGAGTAAAGCCTCCCAAGCCTGCTCCTCTGCACCCCTTTCTGCTGAACGGCAGCTGAGCCGAGGTGAAGCGCTGCCTCTTCTGATAGTCTCCATTACGTTCAGCGGAGGGTGGGGTGAGGGTGGGGGTGGGAAACACAGCTTTAAAAAAAGAGCTTTAGGCTGGAGATTACTCACATAAAAAAACACCACTTCACCAAATGTGAAATATCAAATCTGAAATAATGTTTTCAATGTCAAATAATGCTGAGTGAAAAACACACGTTAGACAGCGCTTACTGCCTATAGATTGGGGTTGATTCCATTTCAATCCAGTTAATTAAAAAAATGAATTGAAATTCAATTTCAATAATGAATTATTTTAAATGTACATTTTACATGCAATCCTTTTACACTAACTGGAGTAATTGCGGTTAAATACGGTCCGGTCAAGGTTTACGGCTGCAGCGGCCCGCGTGGAAATCGACTCTAAGAGATACAGATCCGCTTCTCTAACCACGGCACGACACTTCTGTATCTGCAGTAAGCGAGGAGGCAAATCACCTCAAACACGCCCGTCACCTTAAAAATGAACTAATGCTTCATTAAGGAATCCGCATCTTATTTTCCATCTTGAAAGCCATGGTGAGGTATTGGGCCATAAACATCGCGGCTTATGAGCAATGTTTAAATTATTCATTCCGAAATTGCAGCGTGACATATATCAACAGGATAACATTGGTCGCTGTTTATATATAAACCCCATTAAACAAATTGCAGCTTCCTGCTTAAGCTCTCAGGGCCAATACATATTGCCAAGGCTTCAGTTGAAGTGACTCTTTTAAAGCATTCATAAGGTCTTTGTCACTTTTAAATAATGATCAACACCATTACCTTAAGCACACATAATTATGCCCACCTTATAAAAACTGGTATAAAAGAGATAATTGTGTACATTATGACAGGAAAGTGATATAAATGCCGTATATTAACCATATATAAACGCCTATCATATCAAGCATATTACATGACCTATGTTAACCAGTTGTTATAAGCTGGGGATACATTTACTTGTATGTAATTGCACATATACTATGAGTAAATGTATAATTCTGCACTTTACTTGAAGACCCATTAGCGGTATGGTAAGTATTGGCGGTATGGTAAGTATTGGCGGTATGGTAAGTATTGGCGGTATGGTAAGTATTGGGGGTATGGTAAGTATTGGCGGTATGGTAAGTATTGGCAATATTGTGATCATAAGGATTTCTGTGTAAGTCAAATACTACTGCAAGAGCTTTGTCAATCAAGCTCAAAGATTAAAACGGACTTCCACCGAATTCCATAACTTCCCTATTCCACTTCAAGAGCTTGCGATTAATAGTTACAGCATTTCAGAAATACATTTTACATTTTGTGAGAAAAATGCATAATTTGGTGGGCCTTTACATATACATTATTCCAAGAAGCTCTTTTTCAAATTAATATTAAGAATGCAAGGGTGATGTAATTTTTAATGCATCAGTCATTCATCACACTTTTATCCAAATTCTTTGATTAGCTATTATGGTGTAAAGATCTTTGAAAGACTGCCTGTGATGGCTAGGACAGAGCTTTCTGAGTGGTTCATGTTTTATTAAAGTTTATGTTTTATTAAAGTTTATGTGCACAAAAATCACTTGAAATTGAAAACACAGAGAGAAGCGATGGATTAAACCTGAGCGATGATAAATTGCAGGCCTTCACTGGAAGTAGTTTTTCTTCCAGTCCCATAAAAAAACATGAGAAAATAAGAAAAATGCATTTAAACGCTTTCAGTGTGTCTGAGAGTAAAAGTTAAATATTAAAGGATGCTGAAGGTCGCCAGAAAAATCGTTGCGTTTGAGGAGGGCTGAACTGGCTGAATTAGTTATTTATTTGAACGCTCAAGCGTAATTCACCTAAACAGGACAGTCGTTCTGAAACCACAGAGCAAAAGAGCTCAGATCAGGCCCTCGAGGCCAGTAGCACTGATTGGTCGGGAATTCCACTCACCTGGCGTCCCTGCACTAAACCAGTCCCTGATTGGAGGATAAGAATGAAAACCCAACAGTGCTGTTAAAATCCCCCACGGCCGGATTTGAGTATCGCCGCTATGGATCGTCGGCGTTCGTTTCTATCAGCTGACGGCCGGCGCACTTATCAGCCTCGTATGATGTAGCGATGCGCTCGGTTTCTTTGTGTTAGAGCAGGTGTAATGGCTCCAGAGTATGACAGGGCTATATATCTACACGCTTCCCGCTAACACTGTGTATTCTTGTGCCGTTTCTTTTACATTAGTCTGGATTTAGACATACCTCAGCATGACTGTGAGGGCGGTGTCATGACATGTTTACATTCCCCACAGCAAATAAATGGCAATACATTTTATTTATACGTGACGTTTTTAAATAGGTCCCTCAAAGTGCTTTTCCCTGCAGAGGAGAACAAAAGGATATCGTAAGAATAAACACACACATAATGTACATCTACCTTAGAGATCAGCATGCAGAAAGTGCTTTCCAGCAAAGAGCGATAAGTGCATGTTGGGAATAAACACACACACAAAGATACACACATACACACAAGCACACGCACGCACACACACACACACACATAATATATAAAACATCTACAGTTCAAAAACAGACATGTAAAATCAAATTAACAATATCATTATAAAAGGGAAAGAGTTAGATATAAAGCCAAATGTGAATTTTTAAAAGTGACTTGAAGGAGAGAATGACCTAAAGACCTGAGGGTCATGTGACCATGGCAAAAAGTCACATGACCCTGAGCTTACTCCGCACTATCATAAGGCCTTTCTCATTCTATCATGCAGAGCACCATGTTCAGTGGTAAATCGACGCTGTAATATGGCTCCTATGACCTCATAATGCCTTCCTGAAATGCCAGTATTTAAAAAATTGGGTTGGTGCCTATGACCTCATAGTGCCTTACATCTGACATGTCATTTAAAGAACAGTTCCATCCACTGCCTGGTCACGACTTGATAGGCTACAGAAACAGGTGATGCAATTATTTTTAAAGTGTGTGAGACTAGAGTCTAACAATAAATCTCCTGAACGCAAGAAGAATAACAAACAATTACAGAATGATGGTTCAGAGACTTCCATTCCTAATGCAAGGAGAGAGAGAGAGAGAGAGAAAGAGAGAGAGAGAGAGAGAGGTGGTACAATCGCAGACACATTACCGAAGATTCTCGGACCATCCTTCACCAAGGCCACAAACCCTGCTATTATGAAATAAAGATGATTATTACCTGACAGCAGTCTAATGTCTAATGTGTATTTGTTTTTCCTGTGATTGATAGGTACAGATCAGAGAAAGGTCAGGAACAGGTCACTGAACCCAAGTAGACCCCACACGCATTAAATATGCATCACACAAGTGGTTTCACGGCTTTGAACTGAAATTTCAACAATGTGGAAAACATTCAAATATTAATTTGTTTCATCCATTCATAATTTCTAATGGCAGGGACTGGATGGCCTGAAGAAAAACATGCAAATAAATATTTCAGTGTTCTCTACTGTTCTCATCATACAGGAAGAGGAAGTGATTTCAGTGTTCTCTACTGTTCTCATCATACAGGAAGAGGAAGTGATTTCAGTGTTCTCTACTGTTCTCATCATACAGGAAGAGGAAGTGCCAGAGTAGGGTGAGGTACAGCCAGGTATAACATAACACATTGGGTGAGTCCCAATACTCGAAAAAATGCATCCTCCTTTCCTCCACTACCTCCTCCTCTCTTCCGTGCCCCGGAAACAGATCTTTGTGTCCTAATCGAATGAGAGGTAATTTCAGGTAATTAAGATGTGGTTGTGTAAAGTGATTAAAGGTGAGGTAACATAAGGTTATTAAGGTGTGGTAATGTAAGGTGATTAAAGGTGAGGTAACATAAGGTAATTAAGGTGTGGTAATGTAAGGTGATTAAAGGTGAGGTAACATAAGGTTATTACGGTGTGGTAATGTAAGGTGATTAAAGGTGAGGTAGCATAAGATAATTAAGGTGTGGTAATGTAAGGTGATTAAAGGTGAGGTAACATAAGGTAATTAAGGTGTGGTAATGTAAGGTGATTAAAGGTGAGGTAACATAAGGTTATTATGGTGTGGTAATGTAAGGTGATTAAATGTGAGGTAGCATAAGATAATTAAGGTGTGGTAATGTAAGGTGATTAAAGGTGAGGTAACATAAGGTTATTAAGGTGTGGTAATGTAAGGTGATTAAAGGTGAGGTAACATAAGGTTATTACGGTGTGGTAATGTAAGGTGATTAAAGGTGAGGTAACATAAGGTTATTAAGGTGTGGTAATGTAAGGTGATTAAAGGTGAGGTAACATAAGGTAATTAAGGTGTGGTAATGTAAAGTGATTAAAGGTGAGGTAACATAAGGTTATTAAGGTGTGGTAATGTAAGGTGATTAAAGGTGAGGTAACATAAGGTTATTAAGGTGTGGTAATGTAAGGTGATTAAAGGTGAGGTAACATAAGGTAATTAAGGTGTGGTAATGTAAGATGATTAAAGGTGAGGTAGCATAAGGTAATTAAGGTGTGGTAATGTAAGGTGATTAAATGTGAGATAACAAGGTAATTAAGGTGAGCCAAGTAAGTAGGTTTAGGTGCGGTAATGTAACATAATTGAAGGTGAGGTATTATAAGGTGATTAAGGGTAGGTAATTACAGTGATTATGGTGAGGTTATTAGGGTGAGGTTATTCAGACGATTAAATGGAGGTGACATAGGCCGGGCTTCAGTTCCACGGAAGTTTACACTCTTTTTTTATGATTAAGAGTTTATTTTCTTAATTCACCCTTTAAAACAGCTGATCAATGAGCATTGAGTGCATTACCAGTGAGGAGATTAAATGTCTCAAAGAGGGTTCTGTTTCAAAGAGGGTTCTGTCTCAAAGAGGGTTCTGTTTCAAAGAGGGTTCTGTCTCAAAGAGGGTTCTGTCTCAAAGAGGGTTCTGTCTCAAAGAGGGTTCTGTCTCAAAGAGGGTTCTGTTTCAAAGAGGGTTCTGTTTCAAAGCGCTCCTCTGAATCACAGCAGATGTCTCAAAGAGGGTTCTGTTTCAAAGAGGGTTCTGTTTCAAAGAGGGTTCTGTCTCAAAGAGGGTTCTGTCTCAAAGAGGGTTCTGTCTCAATGAGGGTTCTGTCTCAAAGAGGGTTCTGTTTCAAAGAGGGTTCTGTTTCAAAGCGCTCCTCTGAATCACAGCAGAAAAAAAGTTCTGTGGTTCCGCTAATTTCCCAGAAGTTACAGCCAACATTCACACACATACTTCAGAGCGTTTCTTTAGGTAGTGGTAATCGACCGTCGCCACACAGCGTCGAGTATTCTGACTGATGATCTCATTTAATGCAGAAGCAACAGCACTGGTGCATATTGACCCAGGTTTTTTGATAATACACATCCAGAAATAAAATGGTCTCGCCCCTTCAAAAAACACACGTGTGCATACCTGTGGACGAGGGGGCGTGGTTACGGTGCCACGCCCAGGGTAGGAGGGAGTGGTTGAAGGGGCTATATGTAGAATTTTTACTTGCATTAATTGTTTTTCATTGCCAATTTATGAACAGATTGTAACAAAAACCAAAAAAACGAGAACTTCCTAGACTTTCTCCATTGCGTATCAGTCTATGGGTAGATTTTTATGTAAATAATTTGGGTCCCAGAACTGGCTGCAGTTCACTTATGGCCACCAGTGTCATTAATAAGAAGAATTTTCTAAGTCAGACAAAAACCAGCATGCAGACTAGCCCTTTTAGGATCAGTGTTGTGCACCCCTGGTCTGTCTATTTTACGCATTTATTATCTACAGGCAAAATCAGGTTGAGATTCACTAAACTTAAATGTTACATTTAAAGGTAAACAACATGTATGGTTTGGTGAAAAAAGGTGAGTTAATGAGCAGAGGTGAAAGTCCAGGGGTCAGAAAGTAAAAGTCCTGCCACATGTTTCTTCCACCCATGAACTCAACCAGCTGATTTCACTAATTAGTTCTACCTCCTTACTGTAGGACTGGGCTAATTAGCAAATTCAGGTGATTGGAACAAATCTCTGGGGGAGGATTTTAACTTTCTGAACCTGGATTTTCCACCTCTGTTAATTAGTCATACTGGTTGGCATTTTAGCAGAACGATTATATAACTTTGCTTCAAACTCAGGGTTTGCAGGTTCAAATCCCAAAGGGAGATGCTGCCTTTGCACACTTTGAAGTGTGTGTTTTTTGGAATGTTTTTGTTTTTCTAAGTCAGTGTTCTAGAACTTTTTTAATTGCTTTGATTTTTACATCAGCATTAGAATACTCAGTTTGCTTAAACCATGTTCCAGGATGGCCGAGTGGTTAAGGCGTTGGACTTAAGATCCAATGGACGTAAGTCTGCGTGGGTTCGAACCCCACTTCTGTTAAGATGAATTTTTAACCCATTACTGAGCGTCCATTGTCCCCTTTGTTACTGAACACCAGTATTTGCTACTTTGTGCGAGGAGGAACAGGAGGAGCATTGCCAGAGCCCTACAAAATGACCTCCAGCGGGCTGCTCGTGTGCATGTTTCTGACCAAACTGTCAGAAACAGACTCCATGAGGGCCCGACGTCCTGTAGTGCGACCTGTGCTCACAACCCAGCACCATGCAGCTCGATTGGCATTTGCCAAAGAACTCCAGAATTGGCAGGTTCGCCTTTGGCGCCCGTTCTCTTCACAGATGAGAGCAGGTTCACACTGAGCACATTTGACAGACATGAAAGAGTCTGGAGACGCCGTGGCGAATGTTATGCTGCCTGCAACATCATCCAGCATGACCGGTTTGGTTTAATTGACTTGGTATTATACTGCAACGATTAAGTGTTTTTTGAGCAGTGTATTTACAAGGTAAACTGTATACTGATTGTAATTCGCTCGAGATAAGAGCGTCAGCTAAATGCCTATAAAGTAAAATGTAAATCTTTAAAAGTTAATCATGGCACTTACACTGAATCTCTTCAGTAATTATTCATCATTCATTTTGCTCTTGCACGAGTCAGTGCACATAACGGCCAATACAAAGTCAGTGCACAAAAGTAAAGAGTCAGTGCACATAACGGACAGGTAAAAAGTCAGTGCACATACCGAACAGGTAAAGAATCAGTGCACATAACGGTCTTTGATTTTTTTTTAGCTATATTAGACCATGCACCAGGATGGCCGAGTGGTTAAGGCGTTGGACTTAAGATCCAATGGACGTATGTCTGCGTGGGTTCGAACCCCACTTCTGGTAAAATGGGTTTTTAACCCATTACTGAGCATCCATTGTCCTCTTTGTTACTGAACAAAGTATCAAAAAAAATTGCCACCAGGAATATATTTACAAGTTAAACTGATTGTAATTCGCTCTAGATAAGAGCGTAAGCTAAATGCCCAAAATGTCAATCTTAAACAGTTAATCATGGCACTTACACTGAATGCCTTCAGTAATTATTCATCATTAATTCTGCTCTTGCACGAGTCAGTGCAGATAACAGCCCAGTAGAGTCAGTGCACATAACAGACAGGTAAAGAGTCAGCACACATAACGGACAGGTAAAAAGTCAGTGCACAAATCTGACAAGTAAAAAGTGAGTGCACATAACCTAAAAAGTAAAATTTTAATCTTTAAAAGTTAATCATGGCACTTACACTGAATCACTTCAGTAATTATTCATCATTCATTCTGCTCTTGCACGAGTCAGTGCAGATAACAGCCAGTAAAGAGTTTGGAAAAATAAAAGCCAGTAAAGAGTCAGTGCACATAACGGACAGGTAAAAAGTCAGTGCACATAACGGACAGAAAAAGAGTCAGTGCACATAAATGCCAGTAAAAATTCAGTGCAGAAAACGGACAGGTAAAGAGTCAGTGCACATAAAAGACAGGTAAAGAGTCAGTGCACAAAACACACAGGTAATGAGTCAGTGCACATAACGGACATGTAAAGAGTCAGTGCACATAACAGACAGGTAAAGAGTCAGTGCACATAACGGACAGGTAAAGAGTCAGTGCACATAACGGACAGGTAAAGAGTCAGTGCACATACCGAACAGGTAAAGAATCAGTGCACATAACGGTCTTTGATTTTTTTTTTGCTATATTAGGCCATGCACCAGGATGGCCGAGTGGTTAAGGCGTTGGACTTAAGATCCAATGGACGTATGTCTGCGTGGGTTCGAACCCCACTTCTGGTAAAATGGATTTTTAACCCATTACTGAGCGTTCATTGTCCTCTTTGTTACTGAACAAAGTATCAAAAAAAATTGCCACCAGGAATATATTTACAAGTTAAACTGATTGTAATTCGCTCTAGATAAGAGCGTTAGCTAAATGCCCAAAATGTCAATCTTAAACAGTTAATCATGGCACTTACACTGAATGCCTTCAGTAATTATTCATCATTAATTCTGCTCTTGCACGAGTCAGTGCAGATAACAGCCCAGTAGAGTCAGTGCACATAATGGCCAGTAATGAGTCAGTGCACATAACGGACAAGTAAAGAGCCAGTGCACATAACAGACAGGTAAAGAGTCAGTGCACATAACGGACAGGTAAAGAGTCAGTGCACATAACAGAAAGGTAAAGAGTCAGTGCACATAACGGACAGGTAAAGAGTCAGTGCACATAACAGACAGGTAAAGAGTCAGTGCACATAACGGACAGGTAAAAAGTCAGTGCACATACCGAACAGGTAAAGAATCAGTGCACATAACGGTCTTTGATTTTTTTTTTGCTATATTAGGCCATGCACCAGGCCTAATTCACTACCTTCTCCTACTTTAATTTTTACTCTACCATCTTGACACTATCGATTAAAATGTTGACCTGGTATGCTAATGTGCTATAATTATCGTTGTAATTAAACAGTGCAGGCAATTAAACAGTAAACTGCATCGCTAAATTTATTTTTTCAACAACTCATGCATACAGCACGAATATACAAATATGCTAATTAACTCATGCATTCAGCACGAATATACAAATATGCTAATTATGTGAATTTTTGGTGAATGTTCCATTCGAGTAATGATTTTAAAGTTAGGGCATTGTTTAAAATAAGTTTAAACAATAACAGGGTTATTTTACTGGAACTGTGGGAAATTTAGTTTGGAGAAAATGAACCCTTTAAGGTGTAAGATCACAAATATGTGGTTAGAATGTTCTTAACTGAACATTCCGATGCTGATGTAACAATCACTACTGGTAACTGAATGCAATGTTCTAGAACTCTGACTTGTGTCGTGGCAGTGATGTCATCCTTCAGATTCAAAGGGTTGGCTGACCCACTGCAGAGCTGGTGGGGAGCTGACATCACCGGCTCTTGTTTACAAAGGTTATTTCCCAGGGTCGTTTCAGGACGGGCGTCACAACGGAAATGGCCGTGGCCGCCAGGCCCCCAGAACCAGGCAGTGGGATGAATTGCGGGCGAATGAGGACACGCCCGTTTATCACATTAATGAGTTAAACATATATCAAGCGGTTCCTGTTTGGCAGAAGCGAAGGTATGGAAGAAGCAAGAAGTGTGTGTGTGTGTATGTGTGTGTGTGCGTGTGAAAGAGTGTGTTTGTGTGTGTGTGTGTGTGTGCATGTGAAAGAGTGTGTTTGTGTGTGTGTGTGTGTGTGAGAGAGACAGTGTGTGTGTGTGTGTGTGTGTGTGTGAAAGAGTGTGTTTGTGTGTGTGTGTGTGTGTGTGTACGTGTGAAAGAGTGTGTTTGTGTGTGTGTGTGAGAGAGAGAGAGTGTGTGTGCATGTGAGAGAGAGAGAGTGTGTGTGTGTGAGAGAGAGAGAGAGAGAGAGAGAGAGAGAAAAAGAGTGTGCCTGAGTGTGTATGTGAGTTTGTGTGTGCGTATGAGAGAGAGTGTGTGTGTGTATGTGTGTGTGTGTGTGTGTTATGACTGGGATGCAGCTGAAAACAGCAGTACAATAATGTTGATCGTAAACAAACAGCCAACAAAAAGAGAGTTTAAATACATTCAGTACAGATCAGCAACGCAATCCAGAAAATGCTTCCAACAACAAAAAGCTTTCTGTGTCTGTCTGTCTGTCTGCACAAACAAACACACATGTGTCACATGTCCTCTCGAGGCATGTGCATGTACTTCAACACATTAATGAGATACACGCATATCACGCTTTTAACAGGTATTTAGTTTGTTTTGTTTTGTTCTCGAAAAGCTTGACTGATGGTCGGCTACTCATTCGAAGACTTCATCAGCAGAAGTGTACGCACGTTTGTCTCGGTGGAGGGAATAGCTCATTAGCAGAAGCGTGCGCACGTTTGTCTCGGTGGAGGGAATAGCTCATTAGCAGAAGTGTGCGCACGTTTGTCTCGGTGGAGGGAATAGCTCAATCGCAAAAGTGTACGCACGTTTGTCTCGGTGGAGGGAATAGCTCATGAGCAGAAGTGTGCGCACGTTTGTCTCGGTGGAGGGAATAGCTCATTAGCAGAAGTGTACGCACGTTTGTCTCGGTGGAGGGAATAGCTCATTAGCAGAAGTGTGCGCACGTTTGTCTCGGTGGAGGGAATAGCTCATTAGCAGAAGTGTGCGCACGTTTGTCTCGGTGGAGGGAATAGCTCATTAGCAGACGTGTACGCACGTTTGTCTCGGTGGAGGGAATAGCTCATTAGCAGAAGTGTACGCACGTTTGTCTCGGTGGAGGGAATAGCTCATTAGCAGAAGTGTGCACACGTTTGTCTCGGTGGAGGGAATAGCTCATTAGCAGAAGTGTACGCACGTTTGTCTCGGTGGAGGGAATAGCTCATTAGCAGAAGTGTACGCACGTTTGTCTCGGTGGAGGGAATAGCTCATTAGCAGAAGCGTGCGCACGTTTGTCTCGGTGGAGGGAATAGCTCATTTGCAGAAGTGTACGCATGTTTGTCTCGGTGGAGGGAATAGCTCAATCGCAGAAGTGTACGCACGTTTGTCTCGGTGGAGGGAATAGCTCATTAGCAGACGTGTACGCACGTTTGTCTCGGTGGAGGGAATAGCTCATTAGCAGAAGTGTACGCACGTTTGTCTCGGTGGAGGGAATAGCTCATTAGCAGAAGCGTGCGCACGTTTGTCTCGGTGGAGGGAATAGCTCATTAGCAGAAGTGTACGCACGTTTGTCTCAGTGGAGGGAATAGCTCATTAGCAGAAGTGTGCGCACGTTTGTCTCGGTGGAGGGAATAGCTCATTAGCAGAAGTGTGCGCACGTTTGTCTCGGTGGAGGGAATAGCTCATTAGCAGAAGTGTGCGCACGTTTGTCTCGGTGGAGGGAATAGCTCATTAGCAGAAGTGTACGCACGTTTGTCTCGGTGGAGGGAATAGCTCATTAGCAGAAGTGTACGCACGTTTGTCTCGGTGGAGGGAATAGCTCATTAGCAGAAGTGTACGCACGTTTGTCTCGGTGGAGGGAATAGCTCATTAGCAGAAGTGTGCGCACGTTTGTCTCGGTGGAGGGAATAGCTCATTAGCAGAAGTGTACGCACGTTTGTCTCGGTGGAGGGAATAGCTCATTAGCAGAAGTGTGCGCACGTTTGTCTCGGTGGAGGGAATAGCTCATTAGCAGAAGTGTGCGCACGTTTGTCTCGGTGGAGGGAATAGCTCATTAGCAGAAGTGTGCGCACGTTTGTCTCGGTGGAGGGAATAGCTCATGAGCGGAAGTGTACGCACGTTTGTCTCGGTGGAGGGAATAGCTCATTAGCGGAAGTGTATGCACGTTTGTCTCGGTGGAGGGAATAGCTCATTAGCGGAAGTGTACGCACGTTTGTCTCGGTGGAGGGAATAGCTCATTAGCAGAAGTGTACGCACGTTTGTCTCTGTGGAGGGAATAGCTCATGAGCAGAAGTGTACGCACGTTTGTCTCGGTGGAGGGAATAGCTCATTAGCAGAAGCGTACGCACGTTTGTCTCGGTGGAGGGAATAGCTCATGAGCAGAAGTGTACGCACGTTTGTCTCGGTGGAGGGAATAGCTCATTAGCAGAAGTGTACGCACGTTTGTCTCAGTGGAGGAAATAGCTCGTTAGCAGAAGTGTACGCACGTTTGTCTCGGTGGAGGGAATAGCTCAGTAGCAGAAGTGTACGCACGTTTGTCTCGGTGGAGGGAATAGCTCAGTAGCAGAAGTGTACGCACGTTTGTCTCGGTGGAGGGAATAGCTCATGAGCAGAAGTGTACGCACGTTTGTCTCGGTGGAGGGAATAGCTCGTTAGCAGAAGTGTACGCACGTTTGTCTCAGTGGAGGAAATAGCTAGTTAGCAGAAGTGTACGCACGTTTGTCTCGGTGGAGGGAATAGCTCATGAGCAGAAGTGTACGCACGTTTGTCTCGGTGGAGGGAATAGCTCATGAGCGGAAGTGTACGCACGTTTGTCTCGGTGGAGGGAATAGCTCAGTAGCAGAAGTGTACGCACGTTTGTCTCGGTGGAGGGAATAGCTCATGAGCGGAAGTGTGCGCGCGTTTGTCTCGGTGGAGGGAATAGCTCATAAGCAGAAGTGTACGCACGTTTGTCTCGGTGGAGGGAATAGCTCATTAGCGGAAGTGTACGCACGTTTGTCTCGGTGGATGGAATTCATTAGCAGAAGTGTACGCACGTTTGTCTCGGTGGAGGGAATAGCTCATTAGCGGAAGTGTACGCACGTTTGTCTCGGTGGAGGGAATAGCTCATGAGCAGAAGTGTACGCACGTTTGTCTCGGTGGAGGGAATAGCTCATTTAGAAGTGTGGTTATTTCTCACATTATGTAGAGAAGCCACAAACAATGACAGCCGCCGGGCGAGTGACTCCGTTTTTTCCCCCAGAATACCAAGCACCCGGTTGATGGATACAGACACTGCCCATTTCTTTTTTTTTTCACCACTTTATTTATCAGTTTTTCACAATTACATATAAAGACATTATATACAGGTGAAAGAAAAACTCCCCCCCCCCCCTTTTCCCCATTCTTTCCCCGGAAACAAACTATTAAAAATAATAATAATAATAAATAATAATAATAATGATGATAATAGTAAATAAATAATCAAGTATAATATAATAAGGTATCCCTTGACATATATATTATATAACAGGAAATTACAACAAAAAAATAATAATAACAAAAAAAAATAATAATAATAACAAACAACTAGACAAAAATGTAATATATAGAAAAATGAAAAATGATTGCTAAACAATACAACATGTAACATCTACAAGAAGGAAAAAAAAGAAAAAAAAAAAAAAAAGAAAAAAAAACGACAACAATCATATCAATAGATAAGGTGTGTGTGGACGACGCACGGCCTAGGATAAACCAATTAGCCTACATAGAAAATGTTGATAACCAGTCAGACTAGAATCTCACAGCTGTTCAAGCAGATATGTAATAAAAGGTTGCCATACCCTGCTAAACTTATTCTTAGTTCCTCGTATAGCAAATCTTATCTTTTCTAGCTTCAAAAATTGTAGTGTATCCCTGACCCAGTGTTTAAAAGAGGGGGGGGCCGCCTGCTTCCAGTTAAGTAAAATAAGTCTTCTGGCTAAAAGAGTGACGTAGGCAATGCAATTTGACTGTGTTCTAGGCAGATGATCATTCTCATGTTGGATACCAAAAATAGCTGTAAGAGGATTTGGATCTATTGGTCTTTCAAGTATCTTGGATATGGCATCAAAAATGGAGGACCAGTAGCCTGCGAGCCCCGGGCAAAACCAAAATGTATGAGCTAGTGTAGCAGGTGAGTATTTACATCTATTACAAGAATCATCAATCGATGGATACATCTTTGAGATTCGGACTTTAGACAGATGAAGTCTGTGTGCCACCTTGAATTGAATCAGGCCATGCCTGGCGCATATTGATGAGGAATGTATTCTTGAGAATATATCTGACCACTCAGCATCTGTAAATTGTACCTTCAAATCGGCCTGCCACGCCTCTCTCAATGTGTCAAGAGATGCTGTCTGTATAGATGAAAGTTTCATATACATAACAGATATTGTACCTTTCAGAGATGGAGTTGTTGGGAATAAAATATCTATAGGTTGCTGTTCAGGGATTGTCGGAAATGATCCTGTGTGATTACGGACCCAATCCCGCACCTGTAAATATCTAAAAAAATGTATTCTCGGTATATCAAATTTAGCTCTCAGTTGATCAAATGAGGCGAAAACATTTGTTATGTACAGATCCTCCACAATCGGAGCACAGAGCGAGCCAGCCTGCCAGCCAAAATGTTTCCGCACCTGCGCCCATATACGTAGCGACTGACGAACTAAGAGATTGGTGGATGTGTGGTGTAGTGCAATAGGCATTGCCGAATACAACAAAGCTGGGAGGGATGTTAGCCGGCAAGCATCAGCCTCCATCTGCACCCAAGCAGGGGTCTCATCAATGGTATAGATTTGAAGCCAGTATGCCAAAGCTCTCAGGTTACCTGCCCAATAATATAATTGAACATTTGGTAAAGCCACTGATCTAGCTCTTTGTAAAAATTCCTTACGGATGCGAGGCGGTTTCTTATTCCAAATAAAGTCAGAGATAATCTTATTGAGATGTGAGAAGAAAGATTTGTTGATAAGGATTGGTATAGTCTGGAACAGGTATAAAAATTTGGGCAAAGTGTTCATTTTTATTAGATTAATTCTGCCTGCTAATGAAAGAGGCAGCATAGACCATTTGTCGAAAGCCAATTTAGTGCGCTCCAAAAGAGGGGCAAAATTAAGCTTAAAGAGGTCAGAGATCTTTCGAGCTACTATAACACCCAAGTAAGTAAAATTGTTGGTGGTCACCTTGAAAGGATAGGAATTAAAGGAGAATGATTGTGCTGCAGAATTGACAGGAAAAAGCTCACTCTTTGAGACATTGATCTTATAGCCAGAAATTTTGCTAAAGTGATCTAATAAAATCATGACGCGGGGAAAAGTATTCTGAGGGTCAGACATAAATAATAATAAATCGTCAGCATATAATGAAACTTTATGTTCCCTTCCCCCTCTTGATATACCACGCATCCCAGGTGAGGAACGTAGTGAAACTGCTAGAGGTTCGATGGCTATTGCAAATAAAAGGGGGGAGATTGGGCATCCTTGCCTCGTGCCGCGTTGTAGCGGAAAATACTGGGAATTAATATTATTTGTGCGTACTGAAGATGTTGGGGACTTGTATAGCAATTTCACCCATGATATAAATTTTTGGCCAAATCCAAATCTCTCTAGACTCTGAAAGAGGTAGTTCCACTCAACCCTATCAAATGCTTTTTCAGCGTCCAAAGAGATAATTGCCTCGGGTATCGATTGATTGGAATTTGAGGAATATATAATATTTAAAAGCCGACGAATATTAAAAAAGGAAAGGCGGTTTTTTATGAATCCAGTTTGATCTGGAGAAATAATAGAAGGCAAAATGGGCTCTAGGCGATGAGCTAAGATTTTAGCCAACAGTTGAGAAGCGATATTGGACGATATGACGTACAACTAAGAGGATCCTTCTCCTTTTTAAGTATAACAGAAATAGAAGCCTGACCAAAAGTTGGTGGAAGATGGCCCTCGACAAAGGATTCCTCAAAAACAGAAAGTAAGACCGGCAACAGCTTGTCCCCAAATTTTTTAAGAAATTCCACTGTAAATCCATCAGGTCCTGGAGCCTTTGCATTTTGCATATTGTAAAGAGCTGTTTTGGTTTCCTCCATAGTCAAAGGTTTTTCCAATTGTTCCATGAATGTTTCACTTACTTGGGGTAAATGTATGCCCTGAAAAAACAAATTGAATTTAACAGGGTCATGAGCCACCTCAGAAGAATAAAGAGAGGCATAAAATCTTTTAAACTCATTATTAATCTCCTGTTCATCATTAGAAATCTGACCATCTTGTTTGCGAATACTTGTGATCAGAGTAGAGGCCGTAGACTGTCTAATCTGTTGGGCGAGTATCCTGCCTGTCTTTTCTGAATGTTCATACAGGCTAGAGCGAGATTGAAGTAGTAACTGTTCTGTATAACGGGTGGTCATCAAGTCAAACTCTATCTGCAAAGTTGACCTCTCCTTAAAAAGTTTTGGAGTGGGAGCAGCTGAATATTTGTAGTCTAATTGTCGAATTTGGTCAGAAAGATCTTTAAGACGCCGTTTTCTAGTCTTGCCCTCCCAAGAGGTGTATGATATAATTTCTCCTCTTATAAAAGCTTTAAGAGATTCCCAGAGAATAGATTTGCTAACATCTGGAGTATCATTTATAATAAAAAAATTATCAATTTTTTTATTAATACATTTAACAAATGCCTCATCAGCAAGTGAGGCATTGCCAAAACGCCAAGGACGCCGAGTAATTTTCTTTGAAAAGGTTATCTGCAATACCACAGGCCCGTGATCAGAAATGACGATACCTTCATACCTGCAATCTCTGACTGAGGTCAATAATTGGCTATCAATTAAAAAATAATCAATCCGGGAGTAGGAATGATGCACATGGGAGAAATATGAGTAATGTCTTAGACCAGGATATAGAAAACGCCAGGGGTCAGAGATCTTATACATCTGCATAAAGGTATTAATAGTCTTCGCTGATTTTGTTATATTGTAGGGTGTATTGGAAGAGCGATCCAAAGTTGGCTGTAAAACACAGTTGAAATCACCCCCTAAAATAAGTCTGTGTGTATTTAAGTTAGGTAATGAGGATAAAAAGGCTTTCATAAACTGTGGATCATCCCAGTTCGGGGCATATACATTGGCCAATATTAAAGATACATTATACAGGGTCCCTGTGACCACAACAGATCTCCCTTGATGGTCTGCATTTTGCATAATAAAAGGAGTATTTTTATTAATAAGAATCGCAGCTCCCCTAGACTTGTCTCTATAATTCGAATGATATAATTGCCCCACCCATCCTTTACGTAATATGTTATGGTCAGAGGACCTAAGATGGGTTTCCTGAAGGAAAGCAATATTAACATCCAGACTTCTCAAATGAGATACAATTCTATTACGTTTGATAATATGATTAATACCTTTGGTGTTCCAGCTAATGCAGTTTACTGTGATATTGTCATCATTACTCCTGGTTGGCAAAGAATTAGCCATGATGATCAGAGGTCGATATGGAATTCTTACAGCATCCCAGGAATATAGCCAACGCCGCCACACACACCTTTACGCAAAATATATAATGACACATACAAACATAAAACGAGATGTCCCCCCCTCCCCCCTCCCTCCGTATTACCACTCCCCAAACGAGAGGTAAGAAACCCTGAACACACTTGGTACTTTTCCATTGCGCTGTCATACGCAGAGAAAAACAAAAAAAACACACTGCTCCACTGCTCAAGTTTCAGTCAGTCACAACTAAAAATAAAAAATAAAAAACTAAGTAAAATCCCCACCGTCAATATCGAAATTTGAGTATAGAGATCTTCGAAAAAGAAGATAGGAACAGACATCTGTTGGCTACGTATCAAAATTAAAACATAGGCTACTGGTAACGTACCTTGACCGATACTGAAGCCAAACAAACTCGAGTAAAATATATACAGTCTCGGCCTACCTCTTGCTGGTGACGTGAATAATTGTCCATCCACAACGCATTTCCATAATCTTATTGGATTAAAAAATAATAATAAAATAAACACAATAAACGTCCTTAAATTGAAAACAATAAAGCTAAAAGAATTGGAGGACAAAACATATCGCCGGATACGCATGTGTATCGGTAGGTTAGGCTATATCTCTAATATGAGGGATCAATACGTCGCACATTTTAAGTCTCTGAAGAGGGCCGGATCCGTTTAGTGAGGAAATCTTCCACGTCCGCGGGTGTCTTGAAGGAGTGCGAAACACCGTCGGCGGTGAAACACAGATCAGCTGGATAGTACAGGCCGTATGTGATGCCTGCCTGTCTGAGTTTGGCTTTGACCGGAGTGAATGCTGCCCTACGGCGGCTAAGTTCAGCGCTCATGTCCGGAAATATATGAACCCTTGCCCCTCTAAATTTGAGCTCACCCTTATTTCTGGATATCTGCAGGATCTTCTCCTTATCTGAGTAGTAATGCAGCCGCACTATCATGAGTCTGGGGCGGTCACCGGGTTTGGGTTTAGGAGCCAGAGATCTATGAGCCCGATCTAGCACCAGAGGGCTAGTTATCTCATCACCCAAAACCTCGGCAAAAAATGAAGCCATTAATGTAGTGGGTTTGCCATTTTCCGCACCCTCGGGAATCCCGATAATCCTCAAATTCTGACGGCGGCTTCTATTTTCCAGGTCATCATTTCAGTCCTTCAGTTTCCCGATCATCTGTTTGAGTTCCAAAATTGTATTCTCCATCGCGTTAATATCGGAATCGTGGCGAACAAGTGCGCCTTCGATCTCCCGAACCGTGGTGGCTATCTCGGTTTGTGACGAGCGCAGAGAGGCCGTCTCGGCCCTGAATTCAGTCCTTAGCGAGGCGATGTCCGCTTTGGAATCCTGTCGGAGGGCCTCCAGATCTTGTTTAATTTCATCACGAAAATTAGCCATCTCCTGTTTTATGTCGCCCAGTAATTGACGAGAGGCAGCCATCTCACTTTTAATCAGCTGGAGAATAGCATTCTCATCGGGTTGCTGTGTAGGCGATGGAGGATCCGAGTAACAGATGCTAGTGTTAGCATTAGTCATGAGCGTTTGCTTGAGTGCGGGGCTAGCCAAACTTTGCGCCGCGACTTTAGCTGACTTTTTCTGAGTTTTACCCGCCATGAGACGTACAAGTGGGTCTATAATGTATAGATTACTGAATTATGTCACCAGAATAATTAAATGTCGTGACTTACTGAAATTAATAAGGTAAAATATGCGGAGCACGTTAGACTTACGACTACTCCATTTCGGGTGCAAACCGGAAGTTACACTGCCCATTTCTTAATCCGAAAATGTAATCTGGGCCTGAATCAGGAAATGATATGAGTCCAGATCGGCATGACTAACGCCAGCACAGCATGGTGCACATTATAGAAAGCCCGAGCAGACAACGGTAGAGTTGAGTCAGGCAGACAACTGAAGGGTTGAGTCAGGCAGACAACGGTAGAGTTGAGTCAGGCAGACAACTGAAGAGTTGAGTCAGGCAGACAACGGTAGAGTTGAGTCAGGCAGACAACTGAAGAGTTGAGTCAGGCAGACAACGGTAGAGTTGAGTCAGGCAGACAACTGTAGAGTTGAGTCAGGCAGACAACGGTAGAGTTGAGTCAGGCAGACAACTGAAGAGTTGAGTCAGGCAGACAACGGTAGAGTTGAGTCAGGCAGACAACTGAAGAGTTGAGTCAGGCAGACAACTGTAGAGTTGAGTCAGGCAGACAACGGTAGAGTTGAGTCAGGCAGACAACTGTAGAGTTGAGTCAGGCAGACAATGGTAGAGTTGAGTCAGGCAGACAACTGAAGAGTTGAGTCAGTCAGATAACTGAAGAGTTGAGTCAGGCAGACAACGGTAGAGTTGAGTCAGTCAGACAACTGAAGAGTTGAGTCAGTCAGACAACGGAAGAGTTGAGTCAGGCAGACAACGGTAGAGTTGAGTCAGGCAGACAACTGAAGAGTTGAGTCAGGCAGACAACTGTAGAGTTGAGTCAGGCAGACAATGGTAGAGTTGAGTCAGGCAGACAACGGTAGAGTTGAGTCAGGCAGACAACGGAAGAGTTGAGTCAGTCAGACAACTGAAGAGTTGAGTCAGTCAGACAACGGAAGAGTTGAGTCAGGCAGACAACTGAAGAGTTGAGTCAGGCAGACAACGGTAGAGTTGAGTCAGGCAGACAATGGTAGAGTTGAGTCAGGCAGACAACTGAAGAGTTGAGTCAGGCAGACAACTGAAGAGTTGAGTCAGGCAGACAACTGAAGAGTCGAATCAGTCAGACAACGGTAGCGTTGAGTCAGGCAGACAACTGTAGAGTTGAGTCAGGCAGACAACTGAAGAGTTGAGTCAGGCAGACAACTGTAGAGTTGAGTCAGGCAGACAACTGTAGAGTTGAGTCAGTCAGACAACTGTAGAGTTGAGTCAGTCAGACAACTGTAGAGTTGAGTCAGTCAGACAACTGTAGAGTTGAGTCAGGCAGACAACTGTAGAGTTGAGTCAGGCAGACAACTGTAGAGTTGAGTCAGGCAGACAACTGATAAACCCTGTGAATATTTCTGAATTGGGTGAAACTTAAGTGGGTAAAATTTGTGGATGAGGGGGGAGAGAGGGGAGCTTATCTGAATGTTTGCTCAAGTAAGCTGGCTAACTGCAGGAATCTGCTTTCGGGAAAATAACCACAGCGCAATTAAATCGCGTTTAAATCTCTGCAGCGCAATGTACTACATTTACTTACTTAAATCACTGTGACTTTTACGGCCATCGCTAACGGACACGGAATCAAATTAGCCTCAGATAGTGAGTGTCCACTTTTATGTTTGCTTGATTTAGTACAAAAAGAATAAAATTTACTTAACGAGGGGCGGTATCCAATTAAACGAGAAGGGCAATGATTAAGTGCAGGTGCAGTGCTAGCATTCAGATCTGAGCCAGAGGATGAGGAGCGTTTCCGTCTACATCGACAGTGGCTCAAAGCGGACGGACGTTTATCAGGCAGTGAGACACGGGCCCATATACGTAAAGCACTGATCTGGGATCAGTTTCGCCCATTGAGCTCATAATAAAAAACGTTAGGCTGGGGACAGGAGAAAGCTGATCCTAGGTCAGCACTACTACTCTGAGAAGTTTTATGAATATAGACCCTGTTAGTTTTTATATTTGAGCGGTAATGGAAAAGGTTAGAATATGGAAAGGGAAAGCACGAATGAACTCAGGCCCTTAATTAAGATCAGTTTGGCATGCAGTGGGCGAGGAGGATATTGGCCTGTATTAAAAAAGGCAGTGACCTAGGATCAGATTATCCTTTTAGCTCCTAACAGACAAGGTTAGGATACGGACGAGGTAAAGCTGATCCCAGATCAGTGCTTGTAACCTAAGATGATTTATTGATGCAGGTCCTGGCCCTTGATTCATCACGAGACAAGAGCTGTTGGCTCTGAATATGCTTCTGTCCAACTCCATGTCAGCCAAGTCATAAAAAGAAATAAAAAAACGAGCCACTTACCGCCGTTATAAAGCTCCGCCTTTTTTTCTTTTTTTTTTTCTTCATAAAAACTTTTTTCCTTTTTATGACCTTGTTTAAACGTAAAGGCTTAATACTCACGAAGTACAGAAGCTTGTGAACAGCCAGCGGGTGAGAGAGAGCTGGCAGCAGCGGGATTCTGGGGGAATTTGGGGGCAGGAGATTAGCGAAAGTAAATAGCGCTCACTCTCTGAGGGCGAGGCTTTCTCCTGAAGCCTCTCTGATGCTGTAACTGATACAAAGAAGACGGAATGAAACCTAGAGCCAGGCGTTTTTTTTTTGTCTCAAACATCAGCTTACATGTTTTACATACAATTCCATTTATACATCGGGATATTTACTGAGGCAATTCCGGTTAACCCTTTAAAGGTGTAAGATCACAAATATGCGATTAGAATGTTCTTAGCTCAGCATTCTAATGCTGATGTAACAATCACTACTGTGTAATGCTGTAGCTCAGTGGTGGAATCGGCATATACAGTCAGATACACCCCCTATGAGCACGGAAAAAAAGACTGAATTTAATAAAGAAAACCAAAACCAAAAATACATATTTTTTTAAGTTACAAAATAAGCTATAATGTAGGTCATAATAAACATAATGTCGATCAAATATCCAGAACAAATCTGTTTATAAATACAGTGGAAAAACCCAACGTAAAATGAGCAGGTAATGAACAGCTTTGAGTCTCATTCTGAAGAGACGCTGGTGCACTTCTCTCTTGCCCCTGCTCTGGGGCAGCCAGTGCAGATGCACTTCTCTCTTGCCCCTGTTCTGGGGCGGCTGGGGCAGGTGCACTTCTCTCTTGCCCCTGTTCTGGGGCGGCTGGCGCAGGTGCACTTCTCTCTTGCCCCTGTTCTGGGGCGGCTGGGGCAGGTGCACTTCTCTCTTGCCCCTGTTCTGGGGCGGCTGGCGCAGGTGCACTTCTCTCTTGCCCCTGCTCTGGGGCGGCCGGTGCACGTGCACTTCTCTCTTGCCCCTGTTCTGGGGCGGCCAGTGCAGGTGCACTTCTCTCTTGCCCCTGCTCTGGGGCGGCCGGTGCACGTGCACTTCTCTCTTGCCCCTGTTCTGGGGCGGCCAGTGCAGGTGCACTTCTCTCTTGCCCCTGTTCTGGGGCGGCCGGTGCAGGTGCACTTCTCTCTTGCCCCTGTTCTGGGGCGGCTGGGGCAGGTGCACTTCTCTCTTGCCCCTGTTCTGGGGCGGCCGGTGCAGGTGCACTTCTCTCTTGCCCCTGTTCTGGGGCGGCCGGGGCAGGTGCACTTCTCTCTTGCCCCTGCTCTGGGGCGGCCGGCGCAGACACAAGCTCTGCAGTAATTTAACAATCTAAGCGCTTGTTTTGTCCCTCGGTTTTATGAGCCCAGTTACCCTCCGGTTATGAGTCTGGTACCCCCTGAAGTGGTGACCCCGATTCCCCGCTGCTTACTGTCTCAGGGCCTGATTTGTTCCAGGGAGGGGGTCTAAATCAGCAAGCTATCCAAACAGGGGGTTCACTCATTCTCCGGGGGGTATAAGCATGGAGTGAGCAGAAGATTTGATCAATGATATTCATTAAAGGCAAACCGCTCCTCGTCTCTGGGTCACTGCATCATTTCAACAAGGTGATAAAGTGCAGGAAACAAAGAGGCGTCAAAAACACACACACACACACACACACACAGACACACACACACACACAGACTCACACACACACACACACACTCACACACACTCACACACACACACACACACACAGACTCACACACACACTCACACACACACACACACACACACACACACACACACACACACACACACACACACAGACTCACATACGTTAGCTGGTAGTGGAACACGAGCCCACACTTGCCTGGCAACACGTAACCCGGGCAACATGAAACCCTGGCTGTGTTCGGAATGGCTCCCTATACGCTCTGACAGTGCACTATTTAGGGTATTGGTCGTTTCGATGGTTTCCGAATTCTCAATTGAGAACACTGAGAATTAGGTTAACTCAAAATGGCGGACTCTCTAAATAGTGCACTATAAAGCGTATAGGGAGCCATTCCAAACAGAGCCCCAGATTTTATGTGTGATATCAGAAAATACAACTGAAAATGAGAGAGAGGGAGGGAGAGAAAGAAAGAGAAGAGAGGAAGGGGAGAAAGGAAAAGGAAAAAGAGAGATACAGGGAGAAGAAAGATAAAAGAGGGAGAGAAAGGAGCGTCGGTAGAGAGCGAGAAAAAGAGAGAGAGGGGGAGTCAAAGAGGAGACAGAGAAAGAGAAGGCAGCAGAGAGAATATTGAGAATGAGACAAGAGACGGCAAGAAGAGAGGAGAAAATGAGAGAGAGAAGAAAGTTAACAAATAGAATGAAGAGAGAAACAGAAAGGCAGAGCGAGAGTGAGAGAAAGAGAGAAAGGAAAAATATAAAGGCAGAGAGAGAGAGCTAAAGAAAGAGAGAAAAGAAAGAGATAAAGACAGAGAGCGAGAGTAAAATATATAATGAGACGTTATAAAACTGAGAGGAAAGAGGCCCACAGTAGCGGTGAGATTAATATCCTCTCTCCCTCCCCGCCTCACCATACCCCAGAGATCGCACCCCTGCTCCCCATACCTTCGGCTCCCAATAACCGCCCTGTAATTGGACCTTTCAATCACCTCTCCTCCTGTGAGGCCGCACTATCAAACTAAATAATTTAAAAACAGGACAATTGGGAAGGTTCCATAGGCCCAGGATTGGTTATTGCAGGCCCTCGGGTCCTGATTGGTTGCTCTCTTGCTCCCCCCCTCCTCTCTCTCACTGCCCACCTGCAGGTTGGGTGTTATCAGAGCCTCATTATGGGTGCAGTGGTAAAGTGATGTGAGAGGCGTCCTTCAACATCAGCGGCATGCGTGCACTAGCACCAGAGATCATACAAACACACACGCACACGCAAACACACATGCAAACACACGTACACACACACATGCACACCCCAACACACTCACACAAACACACATGTAAACACACACATACATCCACAGACTCACAAACACACATGCATACACACACACACACGCAAACACACGTACACACACACATGCACACCCCAACACACTCACACTAACACACATGTAAACACACACATACATCCACAGACTCACAAACACACATGCATACACACACGCGCGCAAACACACGTACACACACACATGCACACCCCAACACACTCACACAAACACACATGTAAACACGCACATACATCCACAGACTCACAAACACACATGCATACACACACACACGCAAACACACGTACACTCACACATGCACACCCCAACACGCTCACACAAACACACACATACATACACACGCATACACACAAACAACGCACACGCATACACACACAACACACATGCGCGCAAACACAGACACACACATTTGCACACAGACACATACACTCTCTCACACACACATACATGTATACACAGTCACACACACCTACACACATATTCACTCACACACACACACACACACACAGAAACACACTCACTCTCTTACAAACACACATAAACACAAAGACACACACATAAACACAAAGACACACTCTCACACACACTCACGCACTAGAGAGATGGGAACTCATAATCCGCTAAAATAAAATAAAATAAAAGAAAAGAGAACCAGAGTGAAATGTTCTGACCTCTTTTCCACACTTTTATGAAGGAAAACTCTTCCTCAACATCAATATCCTCAATATCACTCAACAAAACAACCTCTTCGGTTTTTCCGTTTGTTTTTTATCAGAGCCGTTAGGCTAGCCGATGCCTAACCTCGGTATTTATACTGTAAGTGCTTATGATTTATGACTTTTGGTTTGGTATATGCGTAGACCAGACTATGTGACGAGGACAATGTGTTCCCTGAACAGATGGCTCAGTTGGGTTTCCATGGAGATGATGGCTGAAGTGCGGGGGGGGGAGTCGAATCGAACATCTGTCGAAGTAGTATTAACCAGCGATACCAAACTTAGCTATTTTTTTTGTTTTTATTTTTGTCTATTTGATAATTAACTATACCCTTGTCTACCATCAAATGTTTAGCATAACATTATATGTATTAATATCATGGATGATTGCTATAAGACATAAAACACTAAGAAAGGCATTCAAGAAAATTAAAGTCAAGGCAATCCATTGTTTTTGGATAAAACTTTGTGTTAAAGTGGAAGGTTTTTGGAAAGACTTCAATTTCAGCCCATCAAGTGACTACCTGGTAAAATAAAGGTTAAATAAGTTTTTTAAATGTATCGCTTAAATATTTTAAATGACTCTAAAAGCTAACAGGGCACAACACTTTTCAAATGGTTACCATGAATACGAGGATCTATGTACACTCAGTGGACCAACGCTTTCAAAAGGCCTCAAATTGCATCTTAAAGCACTGAAACATTACATTACATTATAGGCATTTAGCAGACGCTCTTATCCAGAGCGACTTACACAGCATTTTTGCATTTATACATAGTATCCATTTACAGCTGGATATATACTGAAGCAATTCAGGTGAAGTACCTTGTTCAGGGGTACAACAGCAGTGTCCTACGTGGGACTCGAACCTGCGACCTTTCGGTTACAAACCCAGTTCCTTAACCACTGTACTACACTGCCGTCAGACAGTGTAACCACTGTATACAGACAAGCAAATAGATCACAGGCTAAAACAGCTAACTCTGACAGTTAGGAATGAAGCATGGCTCCTTTCTCCAAACCATACAGTAGAAAGTTGGCTGCGACTTTGCCATGTGGCCAAAGCACACAATGATTAGCTTGCTGTCTCGCTGGGCTATTGATGGTGGCGGGCTATCGGTTAAGTTTCTCTGGCATAAAAAGGTGACCGGCAGCGGTTAGCGATAGTGTGAGCGACGATCGGGCTTTCGTTTGTTTCAGAGACATGTTGCTTTTCCTCAAATGCATTGGAAACAGAAGCACAGCCCTCCTGTGTGGCATTGAATGGAAACCGTATCAGTGAAGATCAGGGTAGTTTAGTTATAAGATAAGATCAGATCTGATCAGATAATATAACATTTCCAAAGGGGGAATTGTCTTGGGCAAAGCGATTAACGGCACAGACCCCATGAACAGCACATCATCCCTTATTAAACTGCCATCTCCTTTAATGTGTGTGCTGATATTTAAGAAGTGATGTGTGTGTGTGTGTGTGTGTGTGTGTGTGTGTGTGTGTGTTCACATGCCGCAGGGGGGGGGGGTAAAGGGGTTCGCTCACCACCACCACCGCCCCCCAACACACACACTTGCACGCAGATACATACACTCTTGCACACACACACACACACACACACTCATAAACACAGACACACACTCACACACACACACGTACACTCTCTCTCACACACACTCATAGACACAGACACACACACTTGCAGACACACACATACACTTTCTCTCACACACACACTCATACATGCATACATTTTTTCACACACACACATACGCACACACACACACACACACACTCACACACACACACACACACACTCATAGATGCAGACACACACACTTGCACACACACATACACTCTCACACATACACACACACACACTCATAGACGCATACACTTTCTCACACACACACACACACACATACGCACACACACACACACACACACACACTTGCACACACACACACATACAGCACAAAAAAAAGGCACTTTTTTGCTGCAGCGTGTAGAAGAAATCGTGTGGTTTGCTCTCACAACTTCAAAATCATGAATTTTATATCACAACTTTACAATTATGATTTACTTTGCTATCTCACAACTTCAATCAATATTTCCTTTGTTATTTCAAACTTTTGCTATTACGGTTTGCTATCTCACAAATGAAACATCAGCATTTTATTGTTATCTTAAAACTTGCATTCATGAGTTGTTGTCCCTTAGCTTCATCATCATAATTTTCTTCGCTATCTTGCAACTTCTCAGCAAACACTATTGTGTCACATTCTTTGCAGTCTCACAACTTCATTATCACGATTTGTGTCAATCCCAGGATTTTAGCCCTGCTAGTGCCCTGGGACCTGATTGGTTCAATCGGAAGTAAAGAGGCGGGGTCAAGTGAGGCGGCAGTGTAGTATAATGGTTAAGGAACTGGACTTGTAACTGAAAGGTTGCAGGTTCGATTCCCAGGTAGGACTGTTGCGTTTGTTGGAGCAAGGCTTAAACTGAACCTGAATTATATATCCATCATATATCCAAATGGATAATATAATAAAAAAGAAAAAAAAAAAAAAAAAAAAAAAGTGTGTAGGAGTAAGATAAGATAAGAGCGTCTGCTAAATGCCTGTAATGTAATGTAATGTAAAGTGAGTAATAATAGGCAGCTTGTTATCAATAAACAGAGGATGACACTTGTCTGTCAGATTTTTTTGATTTTTTTGATTGGACCATCACTTTGATCCTTTAGCATCTGCCCTGGCCATTGCACTATTACACTTTACTTAGCATCTTATCCAGAGCAATTTACAGAGCAATGAGAACAAACAGGTGCTTTCACCTGATTTACCTCTCTGCTGATAATTCCATCTTAAACCAGCCCAAACTGGTCAGGCTCATTTAAACTGTGTTTTTTTCTACCCTTCTCACTGGTTTTTGCTGATCGACCACCAGCTGTTTACCAACAGACCAGCCTATAGTCAGCTATAGTCCACCAGTTTGGCCACCAGATTACTCTATCAGCTTAACCATCTTCAAACAGCCACACACCAGCTTTGACCAGCTACAACCACTGAATACGTACAGATTATGTCCATCAGAAGCTCTAAGGCAAGTTAACTATGCTAACAAAAAAACAAAATACAACAATGAATCGGCCTACATAGCTACAGATTATGTCCATAAGAAGCACTAATACAAGCTAGCTGTGCTAACAAAGAACTTGTCAGGGGTAGCGTTAGGAACAAAGGACCAGACGCGACAATAGGGGTTCTTTAAGTGCTCAATATGAACACCACAAAGCTGGGAAGAAAAACCCGCAAACAGGGAATACTTACTGAACAAGAAAATATAAACTCTCCTTACAACGAGAGACTACGCTACCAAACTCAAAGCGACCCGTATAGGGCGAAACTCTAAAACTAGAGATTAAGACAAACGACACAGAAAACCCTATAGCTCACAGCAAGGGAGCCGAAAAACACAAACAAGAGGTAACAGAAGACGGCGAAGACAATCTGTCAAGGACAGGGAGACAAAGGTGAAGAAAAAAGACAAGATAGAAACGAATAACCTACTCTAAGTTTCTAGTAAACTTTCAAACACCTGCACCAAGTCCCGTGGAACCACAACAGGTTGAGGTGATACGGTCGATGCAAACTGTCAGTCCTATACCGAGGATTACCGGCTTTCCTTGTCAATATGGAAGCGTCTAACAAAGGTGACGCAAGGTTTAAATAATGACAGGAAATACGGAACAGGTGAACACACTGAGTAGAAAACCCAAACTCACGAAACGGACAAAGAAAATAAAGAGAAGAGACGCAACACGAGCGCTCCCAGGGAAGTGGCTAACAAGTGAAGACCAGGCTGAGAAGCCATGACAGAACTAGAATACAAACGCTGAATACATACAGATTACGTCCATAAGAAGCCCAAGACTAGGTTGAGGTTTAGTGTACCTTAAAGTGTCTATAAACATGAGGATTAACCCCAATTTTTCTCTGTAGCTCACTGCAGGATCATGGCGTATGTATCGGGACGATATTTATTTCAAACCTGCAAGCAGTCAAGTGCATTTTAACTGTGCTTGTCTACGGGAACCTGGAGAATTGCCTTTAAATCTTTTAGGAGATTTCTTGACTTACTATTAAAACAGACTTGAGTTTTGAGTTGACTTTTCCCTTTATTGTATTTATTTTATTTTTTTTATTTTCTGCTGGTAAAACACTTTTATTTATCTTTTCTTTTTTTTTCTTCTTTACACAACAGTGACGGCCTGTCCCACATTTCGTTTTATTTTTTTTTTGTTTCAGAGGGAGAAGGAACCCTTCAAGTCTGATTTAATAGCAAATCAAACAACTTTCACAGGAACTTTTCCCCAGCAAGAGAGGAAGGGGGGGCGGGGGTGCGTGCCATATAAGGGCGTACGGCGGCAGGCAGGGTCCTGAGTCTCGGTGATTAAAAAACGCAGGTGATTCACCATCCTGTCAGTCAGAGACCTTTCCCCGTCTGTAAGGTACCGAATGTCTGAGAATTCAGCCTAATTGGAGGACCTGGAGCAAGAAAGTAAGAAAGAGAGCGTGTG
The DNA here is from genome assembly GCA_022702515.1 of Ilyophis sp. 1 JC-2022. Taxonomy (NCBI): domain Eukaryota; kingdom Metazoa; phylum Chordata; class Actinopteri; order Anguilliformes; family Synaphobranchidae; genus Ilyophis; species Ilyophis sp. 1 JC-2022. The sequence goes on along the minus strand of CM040406.1, from coordinate 66,810,303 downwards.
TTGCTCCCCGGGGACGGGGGGGCTGAGCTGTCGTTTCCTATCGCCATGGGTAACGGGGCATAGAGGGGGCTGGACTGAAACCAGTCCCCGCACCTCTGGGGGGTCATTAATGTACCTGGCTGATGGGGTTGATTAATGGGTTGTTCAAACAGTTTTCGTCACAAGAGGGTTTACGGTTCCGGCCTGCACACGGAACTCAACTTATACATTTACATTAAAAAATATATATATACACATCCCTTTCCAGAAACATGCAGTTAGGTTGGCTGGAAATATACTGTAACACTGGTGTAATTACACTTTAAGTTATACATGTACTAATCAGTAATTGAAGTGTAATTACTGTAAAAGCTTGCGTAATTACACTTTAAGTACTATGTTATTACCGTGCTACAACACTGTTAATGTAGCCTGCATTCAGGTGCTCTTCTGAGGATCAGAAATGCTCTGGAAGTAGAATTCACCTCACAAATATATTTTAAAACTAGTTCAAGGCTGGATATAATGAACAGTTTATCAATAATCATGTTGCCGTAAAACATAACATGTTACTAAATTAACATGACATAGGAATAAAAAAATGCTTGCAAATATAAATACATATATAAATATATACAAATATACAATCTTATATATTAAGATGATATACCTTTAATTTATAACAGCAATGGAAATGAAGGTCTTCTGACCAATGAGGAGGCTCAGTGGCAGATTGTGTCCATTGTGACTAAACAAGAGGAATGGGGGCTTTATCTGGTCGCTAGGCAACTGCACATTTTATTGTTCCGAGATTAACTGCCGCGCTAATCGCTAAGCGATACCAGCTCGAGCGCACAATGGCGATAGTCGAATTGGGTTTTAAACTTTTGGCGCGAGCTCCGTCCTCTGCCATCGCCCTTCCCCAGCTTTGATTCTTTAAATTTTATCTTCCATCAGGAGAGATAAATCTTTTCATCAAAAGAAAACAACTTCCGTTTCTTTTGTGTCCCTGCCCTTTCGACGCTGGCAATGTGCTCCGTTTTAACAACATAAACGGAAAAAAAAACAAGACAGATGAGAGGAAGAATGACACCAGACGTCACTGCAGGAAAAGAGAAGTTTCTGAAAGATATCCGACCTGTTCAATTTAAGTGAAATGTGTTGTGGGTGGACGGCCGTGTCTGGCCATTTATGACAGGTTTCTGGACAAAAACACCCCCTGTGCACGAGGTTATGTCTGTTTCTGACGACAGACACGCATTGGCAAATGGCCAGATACAGTCCGTTTTAGGATTTTTGCACCGTGGTGCCCGCTCCGTAAATGCAGGTTTTCACGCAGTGCATGACATCTAAGTCTCCTTGGTATGATTGTGCATTTATTTTGTATCCCAACGTGATGTGGATTCAGATATTAATAGACAAAACTTCCCCCAGCCCAAGCAGAACAGTCACTGCATCCTATCCCAGTCTAACTCCTTCTGGGAGAAAACATTTTTTTTAAATAATAATAATGATAAATTAAAAACCAGGGTTAAAATCTTACGCCGATCAAAGCTTTGAAACAAATACATTCTCTACCCCACGCTCCATAAATATTAAAAGGACACTTACTAGACGGATGAAGACAGAAAGCCATGACTTAAGAAGATTTGTTTCTTTGCATTTTCACAATAGGCTGCATATTTAGCGGTAACAACAGCAATTAAAAGGGAGCCATATTCATCTCTCCTCAATAGAGGTGTTTGGCAGGCTTTAAAAGCAAGGTTGCGCACGGCTGTTTTCACAGCAGGGAGAACGTGCATTTCCCATGTCCAAACAGGAAATACTGACTGAGCGGGAGTTCATTCGGGTTCCTGCAGTATCTTTCTTATGGGCCTCCAAATTATGTAGAGGCGGAATATTGAAGACATTTTATTATTAAAATAATAAAGGCACTGTACATTTAACACCCTAAGATGTTTATATGAGACTGTGGTCTCATAGGCTGTTAAATGTACAGCTCAGTGTTAGATTTACACCGACATTTTTGCTGTATGGTAATCCTTAACACCTCAGTTGAGACATAGCTAAGCCTATTTTCCTGTTACTGCCCCCAGTACCCAGAATGCATCACAAATGGCATCGCGGTGCCTCCGCGGTGGCGCAGAGGTAAAATCGCCGACTTTCAGTAAATGCAGTAGCACACAGAGGAGAGGATTAGGGGTTTGTGCCCCAGATCCGGCCAGATCCGAGTATGGCCGGTGCCTTGAGGGAGTGGCCATTGGCGGCCGCTCCTGGGGTGGCGGGAGGGACTTAGCGAGAATCGTGATGCACGAGTGGCCCAGAGCGGAATATCGTTCAGGAGCTCGGAGGAGTAGCGCCCTTAAGAGGACGTGGCGCCCTCCTTCTTACTACCGGCTGACGGTGTTGTGTAGTGGAAACTTTTTACGTGGTTGCTATACAGGAAATTGAATAACAAAGGGTTCAATTGGCTACCAAATTGAGGGAAAATAGGAAACAAATCGAAAACAAATAAAATTTAAAAAAAGAAGCGCATCCACGTCGCTTCCACTTGCCATTGGCGATATCGGCGTTTTGTTGCGATGGAAAATAAATAAACATTCCACTCAGTGCAGCATGAATCTTCCTGCCACATAGAGGGTGGACTGTGTCTACAGATCAGCTCAGCGTCTGGATTCAGCATCTGCGATCAAGACGGGTTACCGAAGACCAAGCAACGGCTAAAGAAGTTATGTTTGCAGGAAGAGAAAGTAGAGGATTTGGGAGGAGGGGGAGCAGTGCATTATGGGATATGGATGAAGGGTTTAACAACCAATAGGTCACAAAGCCACAAAAGGATTTAAAATGAGCTCCAAGCCTGTCAAAACGAATGCTGTCTCGTTCCATATGGAGAACCTGCACAGCAAGCGTGTGCAATGTGGCACATCGCATGTTCATAATTCTCTTGATGTTCCTTTTTCAGCGAGAGTGTGTCAAATGGCACTTGCTGATTGATCTCTTCAGCGTTCTCCAGCTTTCAGCATCCCGCAGACAACACGTATCTCCACCGTCATCCCGCAGTCAACACGTATCTCCACCATCCTCCCGCAGTCAACACGTATCTCCACCATCATCCCGCAGTCAACACGTATCTCCACCATCATCCCGCAGTCAACACGTATCTCCACCATCATCCCGCAGTCAACACGTATCTCCACCGTCATCCCGCAGTCAACACGTATCTCCACCATCATCCCGCAGTCAACACGTATCTCCACCGTCATCCCGCAGTCAACACGTATCTCCACCATCATCCCGCAGTCAACACGTATCTCCACCGTCATCCCGCAGTCAACACGTATCTCCACCATCCTCCCGCAGTCAACACGTATCTCCACCGTCATCCCGCAGTCAACACGTATCTCCACCGTCATCCCGCAGTCAACACGTATCTCCACCGTCATCCCGCAGTCAACACGTATCTCCACCGTCATCCCACAGTCAACACGTATCTCCACCATCATCCCACAGTCAACACGTATCTCCACCGTCATCCCGCAGTCAACACGTATCTCCACCATCATCCCGCAGTCAACACGTATCTCCACCGTCATCCCGCAGTCAATACGTATCTCCACCGTCATCCCGCAGTCAACACGTATCTCCACCGTCATCCCGCAGTCAACACGTATCTCCACCATCATCCCGGTCAACACGTATCTCCACCGTCATCCCGCAGTCAACACGTATCTCCACCATCATCCCGCAGTCAACACGTATCTCCACCATCCTTTCTGTTCTTTTATGCAAAATCTTTTAAATCAAAAAGTAGTGAAAAGCTCTCACACACACACACACACAAACAAACACAGCGGTGGTGAAGCACACACACACACACACACGTACCAGTGGTAATGTGTTATCATTTCCCTAAATGTTATTGGTTCATGAGTCGACAATTTCATATAGTTTCAGTTTTTTTTTACACCTGAGCTTGATCGCAAGAGTTTGAAAAGTCTGAGCCTGAATATTTTGAATGATGAAGCGCTGAGTGCCTCCAGCACATGGTCACCTTCATTCATTAAACTTGATTAATTAAAATGAACATAGTTATGTAGCTTTTGGTTTAAATTGAACAAAAACCAGGATCGTCTCCGGCACTCCAGGACCGGTTGCCTACCCCTGGTATATATCATTGCACTCACATGACAGCCAGAACTCCTTCAGCTCCACTCCCACTCACCCACTCAAGCAATGCATTATGGGATTACACGGTTACGATTTATGCATGATTGTCGGCTTTGTTTCACTGTAGGATGGATGAGCCGCTTGAATTTTGTGCTCTGTATGTGGGACGAGAGGCTCCATAACACACCCCCACCCCCTCTCTCTCTCTCTTCTCTGGATGGAGGCTCCATAACACCCCCCCCCCCCCCTCTCTCTCTCTTCTCTGGATGGAGGCTCCATAACACACCCCCACCCCCCCCTCTCTCTCTCTTCTCTAGATGGAGGCTCTTAAATCAGTGCGGCTGTTATGCAGATGGTTGGGTCTACAATGTGCTGATGATAAAGTCATACATTTAAAGAGCTCTCATTCAATCTGTGTACATGGGGGCGAGGTGGGTAGAGAGAGGGGGAGAAGCCCTTCCTACCTCACGGTTAAAGACATAATGGCGAGTTTTCCAACGGCTCGCCATCAATCGACCACGCTCACGCTCACGCCAACACGCTAGCGTTTAGGCCGGAGGCTTTTCAGCCTAGTGCTCACAACAGGCTCTTCATCATTCTCACGCTCACTCAGCACTGGAGGTCAATACAATTATGTCCAAGGTGTGGCGAGACTGACAAACGCACAGGCAGCGTGCGATTTATACTGTGGAACTGACACAAGCACAGTCAGTGTGTGATTTATACTGTGGAACTGACACAAGCACAGTCAGTGTGTGATTTATACTGTGGAACTGACACAAGCACAGTCAGTGTGTGATTTATACTGTGGAACTGACACAAGCACAGTCAGTGTGTGATTTATACTGTGAAACTGATACAGTCAGTGTGTGATTTATACTGTGGAACTGACACAAGCACAGTCAGTGTGTGATTTATACTGTGGAACTGACACAAGCACAGTCAGTGTGTGATTTATACTGTGGAACTGACACAAGCACAGTCAGTGTGTGATTTATACTGTGAAACTGATACAGTCAGTGTGTGATTTATACTGTGAAACTGACATAAGCACAGTCAGTGTGTGATTTATACTGTGGAACTGACACAAGCACAGTCAGTGTGTGCTTTATACTGTGAAACTGTTGGCCATTGACACAGGCACAAAGTATAAATTGTGAAACTTCAGTTTTTATAATAACAATAGAGCCAGAATACAACACACACACACACACATAAGAATAAACACACACACACACATATATAATCATAAACACACACACACACATAGACATAAACACAAACACACACACATAGACATAAACACACACACATATATGCACAACCACAAACACAAACATACTTGCACTTTTTTAGGCTTGCATTTATTCCATGAAACAGTGGAAGATTAGCTATTGAATTATCTGGAGTCTGGTCCATTAAAAACCCTAAATGACGTCCTGTTCCATAATTGATCCAATTAGCAGGCTCAGCCAATCCGAGTGCCAAAATGTGTAATCAGCCAATCAATAAGCGAGGATTTATAGCAGCGCTGAAACTCCACAGGAGTGCATACTGACAGCTTTGCCAGGGCGGTAACAGTTATCATTTTTAACTGCCCAACTGTCAATATGATAGCTTCCGAATACTTTCTGCAATATTCGCAAAGCTCTTTCGCGGTGATATTTCACGTTAATGGCAACGACAAATGCGTTTTGTAAACTTGATAAAGACTCTGAAGAATAATCCTGGCCCAGTAGTATTTTCAGGTTAGCATTGAGTAAGTGCTGATGAGTGCAATAAGTAAGAGAAACCGTCGTGAGGAAGGCCCTCTCCCTGGGCCTCTCCCTGGGCCTCTCCCTGGGCCTCTCGCTGGCCCTCTTCCTGGGCCTCTCACTGGCCCTCTCCCTGGGCCTCTCCCTGGGCCTCTCCCTGGGCCTCTCGCTGGCCCTCTTCCTGGGCCTCTCGCTGGCCCTCTTCCTGGGCCTCTCCCTGGCCCTCTCCCTGGGCCTCTCCCTGGGCCTCTCCCTGGCCCTCTTCCTGGGCCTTTCCCTGGGCCTCTCCCTGGCCCTCACCCTGGGCCTCTCTCTGGGCCTCATCCCTGGGCCTCATTCCTGGGCCTCTCCCTGGGCCTCATCATTGGGCCACAGCCAGGGGTGAAAAAAGCTTCAAACACACAACTGGAAACTGAGTCGCCTGAACAAACGAGACACATGAATGAATGAGACACCAAAACAAACAAGTCACCTGAATGAACGAGACACCTGAACGAACAGGTCGCCTGAACAAATGAGTCACCGGAACGATCGAGACACCAGAACTAATAGGTTACCTGAATGAATGAGACACCTGAATGAATGGGTCGCCTGAATAAACAAGACACCTGAATGAACGAGACACCTGAATGAACGAGTCACCTGAACGATCGAGACACCTGAACGAACGAGACACCAAAACAAACAAGTCACCTGAATGAATGAGACACCTGCACAAATTAGACATCTGCACACAGGTACACACAGGTACACACGCTAGCAAACAACATTTTGACCATTTGAGTCAGATTCAGCTGTAGACATTTAATGTGAAGGATTGGTGGCCTGTCCAAGGTGTATTCCTGCCTCTCGCCCAATGCATGCTGGGATATGCTCTAGCACCCCCCGCGACCCTGACCAGGAATAAGCGGGTTAGATGATGGATGGATGGATGGATGGATGTACCTCATCCTGTGTCATACCCCTCAGCACCTGAGATACGTACCACAATGAGGTGAAAGAGTTCCAACTGCCTGCAGTCAATTCTCACACTGTAACCTTGTGGCCCATAAAATTGGAATGTTTCCGCGGCAACGGAAGAGAGACAAAACTTTCGACGTTAAGAAGTTACGGAGCTGGCCGTCTGATTACATCCCTGTACACTGACCGTCTCTGTGACCGATGAGGTCAGAGGAAGATAAATATTATTGATTTAAAAATTCTGCTGTGCTGGTAACGAAAAACAGGGCTGTAACAAACACACTGTCACACCTACACAAGCGCACGCACACAATGTGTGATTCATACAAATATGCAGCAAAATACCAATAGCATTCATCACAAAGAGCATCAGTGATAAAGCTCCAGTCATAAAAGACGATAAAAAATGTATAAAATCAACAAAAATATGGGTGCAAGGTCAAAAGCAAAGCTCCCATCTGAGAAGCACTGCGGTGCAGGTGCACAGTAAAATGGTTCATTCACATGTAATGCCCATGTTTTTACGTGTGTGTGTACCGCAGATCACAGGTCCCTGCTTTAATGTCAGATTAAACTATGATGCCGCCAGCAGAGTCTATGTAAGGATGGAAGGCGAGAGAACAGCGGCGTTACGCAGTGTGTCTCTCCACCTGTCTGCCTGCTCGGAATGTTTGGAAAATGGCCTTTGACCCCTTTGCCTCGTCTTTGAAAACTCTGCCAGCCGTGCTCTAAGATGTTGAGTTGAAGATAGCGGAGCTCTGAGAGTCAGCTCTGGCCGGTTTTCCGTGTCTGCGTTCGATGCGGGAAAGACAGCCGCGAGGAACGCCGCTCTCTTCCCCCTGCGTGCGTGGGAAGGGAAGCGCTTGGATTCTGGCGAGCGGCAAAGCGGGAACAAACTCCCCTCAGTCCGTCGGTGCGTCTGGAAGCAAAAAAGCCGATGATGCAGTTTGAGTCCGCTTCTCCCGTGGATAATTCTTACGAGGTGCCGCCACCACAACACGCCGAGCTTTCTATGGGATGAATGGACTTTGGCCGACTGGCTTTTATCTCGGAGCACTGAGGAATAGAGAGGGGGTGGAAAAGTAAAAGCATTTTTTTCGGGTGGGCGTCCTGCCAACCCCTGTAATGTCAATCAGCCAGTCATAGCAACCTGAGGCTTGAGGAAGAGGAGGAGAGGTACATGAGGAAGGATGCAACACATTTAGACACACAGAACACTGGCCAGCGGTTGTATTTCTTGAGAAGCGTTGATTAGTAGCGGAGAGCGCAAGGGGTGTGGTCCTTTCTCTTGAACCTCCCGTCACTGTGAGGGTCTGTTTCTTTGTGCTGTCAGACGCCTTCACGGCACATCCTTCCGGGGTCGGGAAATGATGGCAAGGCCCCAAGGACGTTCGAGAGGAGACGGGTCGATGAGTTATATCTCAAAAACTGCATCTTTATTATCAACGGCAGCTTGGAATGGAAATATTTACAAGCGGCAGTGTAATTTTTCAGCCACCGCGCACATGAAGGAGCGGCTCAGTGTGCGGCTGTCAGTGTGCGGCTCAGTGTGCGGCTCAGTGTGCAGGGTGCTACACTCTGTGACAGGTGGCTGACAGGATCTAAGAGACTAATGTATCATTACAGCCCATTTGGGCAGAGATGAGGCTAAAAGTGGATTAATTCAGCACAGGGCTGCATACCTGAGTTCACAGTCATTTATTAACATGGACCTCCTTTAGAAGCAGCGAAGAAACACACATGAGTACAAGCACAGGAATACACACTCCACACACACACACACACACAAAAAAAGAACTACACAAACGCAGGAACACACACACAAGAGTACAAACACACAGACGCACACATGCAGGAACACACACAAATGAGTACAGACACACACACAGATGAGCAAAAATATACTCCACACACACACAGATCTGATGATCTGAATGAAACCAAAACATCTGTGGATCTGGTCTTTGTTTGCACACCGGAGTACTTTTGGATTTTTTTACTTGGTTGTCCATACGTCATGTTTGTCAACAAAAATATTCAACAAAGCTTTTCTGGTTTTAAGAAACCCTTTAGTATTTATTTTTAAGACGTATTGATGAATAGCATTCTGCTATTTGCTAATGTAACCCATTTAATTAAGAAACACCTGTCTCACACGGCCTTCTGTTGTTCCAGCTGAAATCCTTAATGGAACAGCTGTCTTATAAAGGCATTCAGTGACCCCCTCCATTAGTGACACTGCCTACTTTACAGGCCCTAATACTTAAACCACAGCAGACTTCCTGTTAAACAAGCTCCACACTTTAAAACCACAGCAGACTTCCTGTTAAACAAGCTCCACACTTTAACCACAGCAGACTTCCTGTTAAACGAGCTCCACACTTTAAAACCACAGCAGACTTCCTGTTAAACAAGCTCCACACTTTAAAACCACAGCAGACTTCCTGTTAAACAAGCTCCACACTTTAAAACCACAGCAGACTTCCTGTTAAACGAGCTCCGTTGTTAGGACTAGTTCTCGGGGACCCAAACACAGACCAGGATGTAGCAATACAGAATGTTTCTCAGTACAGATCAAAAGCCAGGTAATTTGATGTAGAAAAAGTGACAAATCAACAGGCAGGAGAATAGTGAGACAGTCCAAAAATCTAAACTGGAAAATCACAGGCAGAGGTTTAAAAACGACAGGCAAAGGCAAAGTCACAAAACAATCAAAAGGTCAAAACCACAAAAAACACAAGCAAACAAACAGAATCGAAAAGCAAACTCGGAGTAGGTAAACAAAAGGATGTCTCTGGAATCTCGATAAATCACTGGCTTTACTATCACAGGCTCAGGTAAAACGATCGACGTTCTGACAAAGACAAGACAGAAATTAAGGGTTTAAATACACACACAGACTGGTGGGAGAAATGATAAATCAGAGAGAGAAGAAAGTGGAAATGAGAATCAGGTGGAATGAATAGAGAAGTTAACGAGAGGGCTAAAAAAAGAGAATAGAGATAGAAAAGGCGGAAACTAGAAACAGCTGAAATGAGGGGAGAAGATGATGTTAGATAATTAGTAAATTAGTCGATTAGTAGAAACCCTAATTCTATCAGTTAGTAGATTAGTTGATTAGTAACAATAAGAGAAATGGGAGAAAAGATAAGATAGTAGTGAAAGAATTAAGATGCGGACTGGACTGTAACCAAACACAAAGTACGTGCGACATGACATGAACTTAAACGTGAGACAACAAAAGAGGACAGAAAACTGAATAATGGGAATGAAAAAAAAACATAATTAACAAAATACAATACCAGAAAAATACTAAACAGAAAATAAATACAAATTACAGAACCCTGACAGAAGAAGAAGGAGAAGAAGTAGAAGAAGAGGAAGAAGAAGAATAAGTAGAGGAGAAGAAGAAGAAGTAGAGGAGAAGAATAAGAAGAAGAAGAAGAAGAAGAAGAAAAAGAAAAAAAAGAAGAATAAGAAGAAGAACCATTTGGATTGCGTTTGGAAAATATCCTGCGACAGCCTGTTGGTGGCCTTAAATGGCCCATGGTGAACGACACGTTGAGTGCCGCTATGATTTGACTGAAGAAGAACACCAGCACATAAACACATGAGAATGCATAATGAGGAGAACACGGGCTGAAGTTCGACAGAAGACAAAGATGAAGGAGAAAACAATAATGATAATCATAAAAGCAGACCCATTGATTTAATCTGCGCAGTGAGTATGTGCAAATCCTCTCCTTGTGCAGACAAGCATTAACTGTGATGATGATAATGTGAATGTGATCAATTTCCCCTTAAATAGCAGAATATTCATCTGGAATAACACTCTCATTCATCTCTCTCTCTCTCTGTCTCTCTCTCTCTCTCTCTCTCTCTCTCTCTCTCTCTCTCTCTCTCTCTCTCTCTCTCTCACTCTCTCTCTCTCTCTCTCTCTCTCTCTCTCTCTCTCACTGACTCACAATCTTTTTGTCTTTCTCACTCTTTCTCTCATGCACGTGTTACATGCACACCCACACTCATGCACGTATTAGCTCATGCCCATGCTCACAGAACACACACAGCCACACGCACGCACACACGCACGCACGCACGCACACACACACACACACAGGCACACACACACACACACACACAGCCACACACGCACGCACGCACACAGCCACATACACACAGGCACATACACACACACAGCCACATACACACAGGCACGCACACACACACACACAGCCACACACGCAGGCACGCACACAGCCACATACACACAGGCACATACACACACACAGCCACATACACACAGGCACGCACACACACACACACAGCCACATACACACAGGCACACAGCCACATACACACAGGCACATACACACACACAGCCACATACACACAGGCACGCACACACACACACACAGCCACATACACACAGGCACACAGCCACAGACACACAGGCACGCACACACACACACACACACAGGCACACACACAGCCACATACACACAGGCACATACACACACACAGCCACATACACACAGGCACGCACACACACACACACAGCCACATACACACAGGCACACAGCCACATACACACAGGCACGCACACACACACACACACACAGGCACACACACAGCCACATACACACAGGCACGCACACACACACACACACAGCCACATACACACAGGCACGCACTCACACACACACACACAGCCACATACACACAGGCACGCACACACACACACACACAGCCACATACACACAGGCACGCACTCACACACACACACACACACACAGCCACATACACACAGGCACGCACACACACACACACACACATCATTAATTAACAGGGGGCTTATGTTCTGCTCTGCTGTTAAACCTGATACACTCAGCCCCTCTCACACACACACACACACTCAGCCCCTCGCATACACACACACACACTCAGCCCCTCACACACACACACACACTCAGCTCCTCACACACACACACACACTCAGCCCCTCGCACACACACACACACACACACACTCAGCCCCTCACACACACACTGGTGCTGCAGATTGCTGGCGCTATGAATTCTGGGATAGTACAATCAAACGGCAGGCATACAGGCAGCCACATCAGGGCTCCCACAGAGAAAGCACAAACACTGTCCCCACAGTGGCGTTAGGTAAACATGGGGGTGTACGGGGCTGTCACTCAAAACAAAGACAAAAAAATAAATCAACAAGCTATCTTTGTATTCCTGAAGCATCAGTTACATCCGTACAGTTCCTCTCAGCGCTGCTCCGGCCCATTCCAGCCTCTCCATTCTTCCCGGAGCACTGAATCCGGAATTCCATAAGTGCCCATGGCAGACGGAGTAAATTATGGCAAATACTTACACATAGAAATGAAAAATTATTAAATGAATAATGAAAGAGCTCGGGTACATGGGCGTGATTGGTTTTCACAGCATCGCCCATCCATTAATTACGGCAGAAATCAGCGAGCGGCGGCGCACGGCGGAATCCGGCCCGAAGATGAATCCCTTCCCTGCCTTACGGCGGGAGTGCGGCTCCCGCTCGGACGCCATCGGAGGACAAATAATTACAGCGTGTGCATTAATAACCCCGGAGAGAGGAGAGAATACAGCCAATTTATGACCACCATTTACAGAGGCCTTACCATGAGCCCTTTCAGCCGTGCCTCTGTAGTTTCTCTCTCTCTTTTCTCTCTCTCTTTCCTCTCTCTCTCTCCTTTCTCTCTCTCTCTCCTTCGAAGAGCAAGCCATCCCAACTGCAGATTGGAAATTGATAGCAGAACGGCAATGGTATAACCAGTGTGAGTGTGTGTTTGTGTGTGTGTATGTATGTGCGTGTGTGTGTTTGTGTGCACGTGTATGTATGTGTGACTGTGTGTGTGTGTGTTTGTGTGTGTGTGTGTGTGTATGTATGTGCGTGTGTGTTTGTGTGCACGTGTATGTATGTGTGACTGTGTGTGTGTGTGTGTGTGCTTAGACCTGAAAAATAAATACAGTGTGAAACACAAACAGAGGTGACTACTCGACTCGTGTAAGTACCACGCTTTATGAATTGAAATGTGCATCGACGAATGTTTCCCCACGCTGGGCACGCAAACACAACTGCTACTATTGATTCCCCCTCACAAGCCAATAGCAACAGCCATGTGCGCCCTGCAAGGATTTGTCAGTGCACACATACACATGCAGTCAGTGTTGACCCCCCGCTCCCCAAATCGGCCGCCCGGCCAATCAGCTTTGTTTTAGAGCTCCTCAGTTCTGCAGTGCCTGTGAGCCCCGCCCCCTGTCCTTCGAAGAACATGATTGGGTGTTGTGGTTGTGTGACCCCCCGGGGGTGGGGGGGGGGGGGTTCAGAGATGGTAATGGATCCTGACACTGGGACACTGGGGGGTCGGGAAGGTGGTGCAGACTTGGAATTCGGGTGACTGGGCCTTGAGCCTGTGTGTGCAGCCTGGTCACACGCACACACACACGCACACACACACACACACACACGCACACACACCACACACACACACACACACACAACAAACACTGCACACACATATACCACACACACACAGAAACACCCTAAACACAAACACATACACACACACAAACACCGCACACACACACACACGCACACACACCGCACACACACACACACTCACACAAACACCACACACACATACACACACACAAACACTGCACACACATATACCACACACACAGAAAGACCCTAAACACAAACACATACACACACGCACACACACAACACACACACACACGCACACCGCACACACACACACTCACACAAACATCACACACACATACACACAAACAGTGCATACACATACACATACACACAGACACACACACAGATAGACACACGATAGACGCATAAACACACAAATGGACACACACACACACACACTCTTTACTCGCCCACTCAAACAGCTTCGTGTCGCTGCTTATCTCAGCTTCTAACCCTAATTCTGAGCTGCTTCAATCCATCCAAACCCAGGGCAACGACTCCGCCACAACCATGATAAAGTCATTTCATCCATTTAATTGGAAAACACCTGAGTCTTCACTTTTTTGCCCTTCTTTTTTAATTCATTTCGTTTCCGGAAACGTGAAACAACAAGCAAAGCATTTTCCTTTTGTTACACCTCGCCCAAACCAACCCTCCGCCCCCTTTCACATCATATTACCAGTGAAGCGAGTGCTCTTTCATCATGATATCGGCATTGTGCCACCGCGGTATAACTTCACTCCGGTGTGTAATTAAACAAAGCGTCACCCGCATTCCGCTACCACTGAAATAATTAAACAAGCTCTTCTGTAATTGCCAAAATGTCATTTCTCAGTGCAATGTGGCCTCACTAAAAGCTTGAAGCATGTGAGCTGGACAACTGGAAAGGAGAGAGAGAGAGAGAGAGAGAGAAAGAAGAGAAGAGAGAGGGGAAGAGAAAAAGAGAAGGAAAAAAGTAAGAACCAAACACTACTATAGAGCCTTAAAATATACCAGACCATGGGGCCCATCCACACACTGGAACAGAGCCTTAACAGATACCAGACTGTAGGGACCATCCACACACGGGAACAGAGCCTTAACAGATACCAGACCATGGGGCCCATCCACACACTGGAACAGAGCCTTAACAGATACCAGACCATGGGGCCCATCCACACACTGGAACAGAGCCTTAACAGATACCAGACCATGGGGCCCGTCCACACACTGGAACAGAGCCTTAACAGATACCAGACCATGGGGCCCATCCACACACTGGAACAGAGCCTTAACAGATACCAGACTGTAGGGCCCATCCACACACTGGAACAGAGCCTTAACAGATACCAGACCATGGGGCCCATCCACACACTGGAACAGAGCCTTAACAGATACCAGACCATGGGGCCCATCCACACACTGGAACAGAGCCTGAACAGATACCAGACCATGGGGCCCATCCACACACTGGAACAGAGCCTTAACAGATACCAGACTGCGGGGCCCATCCACACACTGGAACAGAGCCTTAACAGATACCAGACCATGGGGCCCATCCACACACTGGAACAGAGCCTTAACAGATACCAGACCACGAGGCCCATCCACACACTGGATCAGAGCCTTAACAGATACCAGACCATGGGGCCCATCCACACACTGGAACAGAGCCTGAACAGATACCAGACCATGGGGCCCATCCACACACTAGAACAGAGCCTTAACAGATACCAGACTGCGGGGCCCATCCACACACTGGAACAGAGCCTTAACAGATACCAGACTGCGGGGCCCATCCACACACTAGAACAGAGCCTTAACAGATACCAGACCATGGGGCCCATCCACACACTAGAACAGAGCCTTAACAGATACCAGACCATGGGGCCCATCCACACACTGGAACAGAGCCTTAACAGATACCAGACCATGGGGCCCATCCACACACTGGAACAGAGCCTTAACAGATACCAGACAATGGGGCCCATCCACACACTGGAACAGAGCCTTAACAGATACCAGACCATGGGGCCCATCCACACACTGGAACAGAGCCTTAACAGATACCAGACCACGAGGCCCATCCACACACTGGATCAGAGCCTTAACAGATACCAGACCATGGGGCCCATCCACACACTGGAACAGAGCCTTAACAGATACCAGACCATGGGGCCCATCCACACACTAGAACAGAGCCTTAACAGATACCAGACCATGGGGCCCATCCACACATTAGAACAGAGCCTTAACAGATACCAGACCATGGGGCCCATCCACACACTAGAACAGAGCCTTAACAGATACCAGACTGCGGGGCCCATCCACACACTGGAACAGAGCCTTAACAGATACCAGACCATGGGGCCCATCCACACACTGGAACAGAGCCTTAACAGATACCAGACCATGGGGCCCATCCACACACTAGAACAGAGCCTTAACAGATACCAGACCATGGGGCCCATCCACACACTAGAACAGAGCCTTAACAGATACCAGACCATGGGGCCCATCCACACACTAGAACAGAGCCTTAACAGATACCAGACCATGGGGCCCATCCACACACTAGAACAGAGCCTTAACAGATACCAGACCATGGGGCCCATCCACACACTAGAACAGAGCCTTAACAGATACCAGACCATGTGGTCCATCCACACACTGGAACAGAGCCTTAACAGATACCAGACCATGGGGCCCATCCACACACTGGAACAGAGCCTTAACAGATACCAGACCATGGGGCCCATCCACACACTAGAACAGAGCCTTAACAGATACCAGACCTTGGGGCCCATCCACACACTGGAACAGAGCCTTAACAGATACAAGACCATGGGGCCCATCCACACACTAAAACAGAGCCTTAACAGATACCAGACCTTGGGGCCCATCCACACACTGGAACAGAGCCTTAACAGATACCAGACCTTGGGGCCCATCCACACACTGGAACAGAGCCTTAAACAGATACCAGACCATGAGGCCCATCCACACACTGGAACAGAGCCTTAACAGATACCAGACCACGAGGTCCATCCACACACTGGAACAGTGCTGAAATTGATTAAATAAATGGATTAATGGAATTTAATTGGTGGATAGCACAGGCTGCAGCCTACATGTAATTTCACATTCATGCACAGGTCTCATTTACATACTGAAGATCACACTCTTCACCCTGAATTATGATCCTTCTAAAAACCTGCCCTCATACCTATACAATCTACACACACATGCATACACACACAATCTGTTGCAGGAGTTACACACACATACACAATATGCTGCAGCAGTTAAACACACACACATATATGTATATACACACACATGCACACACACAACATGCTGCAGGAGTAAAAAAACACACACACACACACACACACACACAAACACACACACACACACACACACACACACACACACACACAGGAGCAGCACATAGGTCCAAGCGGAAGTGTACTTTATGATATTTTCATGGATACTTTTTTCCTGACAGTCACAGTCAACATTTATTGTTCTATGTAATACACACAAAATAATATATAAAAGCATCATCCTCGCCCATGTTAGGTGAACACAATGGAAAATATGGGTCTATATTTCAAACTGATAATTACAACAAAGCAAAAAATATAAATGGTAGAAACAGAGCAGAAAAAATCTATAAAACGCAGCAGTAACGCTCGGCACCCACACAAAGTCTGTCCTTCACTCATATTTCTTACAATATTCATTTTAACCTGCATATGAAGAACAGCTGTGGCTTCTCACTGCAGAAAAAGCACTGCCCCCCCCCACGCACAAACACACACACGCGCGTATAGATTTCCAGGTAAGCACACACACACACAATGGTGGTTGGCATGGCAGGTTGCCAGCAGCAACCATCCACGAAATGAGGTGTAGCCTGGATTGACCCCCACGTCCACCCGGTGCAGTTACACCGTGCAGTTACACCGGATAAATCACACCCCAGTTATTACCCCCACCTGCCTACAATAAAACCATCCAAATGGAAATGACTCTGGAGCTGGGGCAGACTTCTTTTAAAGACGATAACTTTGTAAATTACCTTTCTTTTAAAAAAAACATTTAAAAAATGTTTAATAACAAAAGCGAGTAAACATTGTTAGCAGAAAAACCTGGCGCTTTCCCTCACAGAGTGAAGTAAATGGACATTCCCGACTCGCCCTTCATCCCAAACTCAGAGATTTGGGAATAATGGGATTTTAAAAAAGGAAAAAAAAGAACAAAAGGTGAGCAATGCCACCGATAAATAAGAGAATAACGACTCGGTTTGGTTTTCCGAGAGGCTCCGGTTTTCCCCTTGGTCGGAACGCTGACCTCAATTCCACGACGTGGCAATTAGGCCTCCGCAAGACTAGAGGAAACTGCCGGCTAGTATTGTGCACAGAAATATAGCGCCTGAGGCGTTGGACAGCAGCAGGATGCGCTGTGACACACGGTGATTAATAAGTTCTATTAAAATGTTGAGTCTGCAGCCAAGCTAATCTTTTCCCCTTTACTGAGTCCCCCTGACTGCGGAATGATTTTTCCTCCTCACAGGAAAAAAAAAATGGTCCTGCTTTTTTTATCTCAACAATTCACGTCAATGGGCTGTTATATAACCATGTCCCAAATAAAAAAATAAGAAGGAGAAATGCAAATTTTACTTTATGTAATTGCAATTTTTTAATGCAGTATTTTCTCTTTCTTTATGGCATATTGTTATATAATATTTCCATCCATCCATCCATTATCTAACCTGCTTATTCCTGGTCAGGGTCGCCGTGGGTGCTGGAGGGTGCTGGAGCCTCTCCCGGAATGCATTGGGTGAGAGGCAGGAATACACCCTGGACAGGCCGCCAATCCATCACAGGGTACAATATAATATTTTATATTTATAATTTTTTCCCTAGCTTTACTGTATGGCTGCTCATAACTGCAAGTGGAACGGCTCTGGACTCACCTGGAGGCATGGGGGCGGAGTCAACGATATGAAGTATGAAGTGACCGCCCACCTCCATCAAAATTTAAGCTGGCAATAATTCATCTGCAGCTCATGTGCAGGAAAATGTCGTGTGATCTGAAAAAGCCACAGGCTATTGGTGGAGGATGGGGGGGCTCTGTGTCCCTCGGGGATAGCGGGCTCACATCAGGATGTCAATCCCCAGTCGCTGTATCTGGATGTGAAAACAACTTTGTGGAGCCCCATGGTGTGCGTTTGCACCCCGCGACACATCGCAATGAAAATGAATGGCACTGACTGGGACTTTGAAACGGGCGGTTCTAGGGTGGGGGGGTCTTTTGCTCCAGCGGCTAAATATGGCATAACCGCGTCCCAGAGTGGGATCAATAAAGTTTTCTGTGACTGCTCAAATCCTTTGAACCACCAACCCCACATTCCCCCACACGTAAGTATTTTTGGGCTCACAGCAGCGTGATGTCTGTGTTTAAGATCTGCAGTGAACAGTGAAATGTGTACAGCCCTCAAACGTGTTTTGGACGTCTTATTTGCAGGCCCCCTCCAGTGTGTTTTTAGATTATGATGTTGCAATGCCTCATGGGTAAAAGGAGATAGAATTGTCGCAGTGTTCTGTTTGTACTACCACATCACAAGACAAGCGGTAAAAGTTCTGCATTAAATACTCTGTGTGTGTGTGTGTGTGTGTATTTGTGTACACGTGTGGGTGCGTGTGTGTGTACGTGTGAGTGGGAGAGTGTGCATGTGTGTGTGTGTGTGTGCATGTGTGTGTTTGTGTGCGTGCGTGCGTGCGTGGGTGGGTGTCTGTGTGTGTGTGTATGCGCGTGTGTGTGTGCATGTGTGTGTTTGTGTGCGTGCGTGCGTGCGTGGGTGGGTGTCTGTGTGTGTGTGTGTGTATGTGTGTGAGTGGGAGAGTGTGCATGTGTGTTTGTGTGCGTGTGTGCGTGCGTGGGTGGGTGTGTGTGTGTGTATGTATGTGTTTGAGCGGGAAAGTGTGTATGCGCGTGTGTGTGTGCATGTGTGTGTTTGTGTGCGTGCGTGTGTGTATGTGTGTGAGTGGGAGAGTGTGCATGTGTGTGTGTGTGCATGTGTGTTTGTGTGCGTGTGTGGGTGTGTGTGTGTGTATGTGTGTGAACGGGAAAGTGTGTGTGTGCATGTGTGCATGTATGCATTTGTGTATGTATGCATTTTTCCTAGTTCAAAAAATTTAAATATCTAGTATGACCAATGGATTTATATATTCTCTCATATGAAAATGTCTCCCCAAATCACCCCCCAAGGGAAAAAATCATGCGACCTATACTTGGTACTACTGCGTGCATATGTGAATATGCATCGTGTATCACTGTACGTGTGTGCATAGATGCTGTCCTTTGTAATACGTATTTTTACAGTTTAAATCTCTAGATAATCTTAAGAAATCCATGATACAATGAGTGGAAAACATTTCCTTGGGCAAACAGAGCTTAAGCAAGCTGCTCTCTGACAGCTTGGAACAGAAAGTGTATATGCCTACGCATATTGGGGTGTATATACTGTATATTGTCCCGTTGCATTGTTACAATGCATTTGAAAGAGTACATTTTCGAGACTATATAAACAAACTGCAAAACAAAAAAAAGTATTCGGCAGGCCCAAGGAAAATAGTAGGCTATATGTGACAAGTATCTGGGCAGATCTCCCTCAAGTGAAAAAAAAGTAAAACGATACATCTGCTAGCAACCCAGAAGAGTATCTAAGGCTCACAAAGGCATGATCAAAGAGTGTTTCATGCCGTTTTCCATCCATCAGTTCTGCTGAGGATAGTAAAAACGATTAAATAAAACATTTAAATCGATTCATTTATTCACCAATTCGAGAACACTGCTATTTTCGTCCAGAGCAACAACAGGCCACCAGTGCTGGAAACCGCACGCGCGCAACCGCCGATTTAAAAATAGTTAGAGGTCAATCTTCAAATTTCCCCGTAATTGAAAAACGAAAAATTACGTAACTCAAATACACTGACAAGGTTGGATGAAAGTTGCCCGTACTTTACCTTAATTTAAAAATAATTACAGTAGGCTAAAAGTGGCTCGATGCGAGTATTCATTACCTGGTGATTAATGGCTTTACGCGTTATTAAGCGTTATCGGCGAAGAGCACTTTCAATGCCGCCCCATAAACAGCCTCCCGGACTCCGCGATCCCACGTAATCATGCGAGCGTTTATCAATTAAACGTGCACAACTTTCACTAATGCGCCAGGCCCGGGAATATTGAATTTTCCGAATCGTTTATGAGCAGGAAAAGCTGTGGTCAGCTGCTCTGGGAGCTATTCTGACCTTGTTAGACACGCTTTTTTTTTTTTTTTCTCAATGCGGAGGTTCCTACGCGAGTCGTCAGAAACCTGTGTGCTTGTTTGGAAGATGATTGGTTGTTGACCTTCAGTGGCAGAGCCCACGGGGTTGTTGTGTGTGTGTGTGGGTGGCGCTCCCTACTGTCAGATGCAATTACAGAGCCGCGTCGCTCAAACGCAAAGATATGCAAATTAAAATGGCACAACTCTTGAGAGAGGATTTTTAAAAACTCACAAAATACTAATACTAGTCACCAAGTTTGTGCCTTTTACTGCTTCCTGGAGATTCCTTATTTATTTATTTGGGCATATTTTTATTTTCATCTATTAAATGAATGTGATTGGTCGCTCTCCCCAGGGAGAGAGGAAGTGATGCGTTTGCAGTTTGGTGAGCGCTGCCCGGGGGAACAGTACAATTGAGGGCCTGCAAGTTAATCTAAGGAGGCTGCCAAAATGAGGGGGTGCTAAACCTGGAACATTCTGGTCCCCCACCCCGCATTTTTCTCCAGAACACATCACCAAGGACAGATCCTGTACAGTTTCAGCACGGTTTTCTCTAACTGAACCTTGTACCCACACCTGCTATTCTCAGCCAATCCTGCCCTGTGAATAATGTAAACAACACAGACTATGTTCACACGCACAACAATGCCCTGATTATCAGGAGTAAAAATAAATAAATAAAAATAAAAAATCCATAAAACCCTCTTCAAAGTAACCCATTCACTCTGTTTTTTTTATGATTTTTTAAAAGTTTTATTGTAAGTTTTCCATTGGTCCAGACAGTTGTTGTGTGCAATGCAGGATGTTTTAGATGTTATTGGTCCAGACAGTTGTGTGCAATGCAGGATGTTTTAGATGTTATTGGTCCAGACAGTTGTGTGCAATGCAGGATGTTTTAGATGTTATTGGTCCAGACAGTTGTGTGCAATGCAGGATGTTTTAGATGTTATTGGTCCAGACAGTTGTTGTGTGCAATGCAGGATGTTTTAGATGTTATTGGTCCAGACAGTTGTGTGCAATGCAGGATGTTTTAGATGTGATTGGTCCAGACAGTTGTTGTGTGCAAGGCAGGATGTTTTCGATGTTATTGGTCCAGACAGTTGTTGTGTGCAATGCAGGATGTTTTAGATGTTATTGGTCCAGACAGTTGTGTGCAAGGCAGGATGTTTTAGATGTGATTGGTCCAGACAGTTGTGTGCAATGCAGGATGTTTTAGATGTTATTGGTCCAGACAGTTGTGTGCAATGCAGGATGTTTTAGATGTTATTGGTCCAGACAGTTGTTGTGTGCAATGCAGGATGTTTTAGATGTTATTGATCCAGACAGTTGTGTGCAAGGCAGGATGTTTTCGATGTTATTGGTCCAGACAGTTGTTGTGTGCAAGGCAGGATGTTTTCGATGTTATTGGACCAGGCAGTTGTGTGCAATGCAGGATGTTTTCGATGTTATTGGTCCAGACAGTTGTTGTGTGCAAGGCAGGATGTTTTCGATGTTATTGGTCCAGACAGTTGTGTGCAATGCAGGATGTTTTAGATGTTATTGGTCCAGACAGTTGTGTGCAATGCAGGATGTTTTCGATGTTATTGGTCCAGACAGTTGTGTGCAATGCAAGATGTTTGTTGTTGTTGACCACTCTGATGTCCTGCTGGCAAAATGTACTTCCTGTTATTCCAAAACAACTTTATTGTACAGCAATCTTACGCCTCCAGCCATTGCACATGAACTTCCTGCTTATTTAATCTTATTTTTGGTCGTAACTGTTTCCTGTGATGCACGTGGCCTGAGACTGCTATGCTCGGTGACACAGATTGCTACGTCAACAGCACAATCGTGAAGAGAGAAAGAGGCTCATTTCTGTGTGGGAGAACTGTGTGGGAGAAACCCCTCAAAGCACCAAGTAATGGACAGAACTGAAATGGTGGCTGATTTGTGTTTGTGCAATTCCAACTTCTGGATACAAAGAAATTGTAAAATGGTCTTTGTTTTTCTCTCCCCACACTTTGGTTCCCACAGCCAATGATAATCCAGCTCTCATCTTCCAGGTCAAATAAAGGTCACATGACGTAAAGGAGCTACTGAACATGCACATTCGGTTACAAGTCGAAAACACCACTACAATTCCCATAGTGCACCTGGCACAACCACCGAATGTATTGACTGATTACCTCATTAACTAAACAACACCGATAATGAACCTCCCAGCTCGGCGCTAATGGGCGTGTGGGTGTTCGGCGCCAGCGGACTGCGGGAATCTTCCGTATGACAAACGGAGGCAAGCGAAAATGAACGGAAAGAGCGACGGCAGCAGAGGCCACAGCGAAAGGGTGCGCTGTCAAATAATGAAGATGGCCTCATTATTCATGTGGGAGTGGAGAAGGCTTTGTGAAAATGTTATTGATCAATGTTCATTCTCATTCTCAATTTTTCTCCCTCTCTCTCTCCCTCTCTCCCTCTCTCTCTCTCTCTTTCTTTCCCTCCCCTGCTTCTGCTCTCTGGGTTTTGGCAGACTGTCGCTCTATTATTTTCCCCCTGGTTCTGCAGTAATGAATCTCCTCCGCCCTGCTCCCTGTACCCCTCATTTCATTTTTTACCCCCTCCATTTTGTCCCTGTCAATCACGACCCTCACCTCAGTGGACCCTACTTAACACCGGGTCAGCCTGGAAGACGTCCCAACGGGAGAGACTCCATTATTCCGGATTTTGGAAATTGAAAAAGTATCCCGAACGCAGACAGGCCTGGCTCGCCCTGGCGTACAATTATAATTTCACGGACCGTTATTTTATTTTTTCGTTTTTACCTTACCGTGCGTCGAGGTTTTTAAATTTCTTTCATTCAATCATGTGCCCTCATCCAATTTGACTTACACAGTCCAAACTCCATTTTATTGATTCCTGTGGCTGGATATTTACTGAAGCACGTCCTGGTGACAAATTGCTGAAAGGTATAACAGCCTTATGCACATTTTGAACCTGTGTCTTTTTGCCTATTTCCTTAATCACTTCAGCTGACTCAGTATCTACCCATTTTCCCCAACCACATTCATACACACACATGCACACACAACCACATTCATACACACACATGCACACACGATAATCTGCACAGATAGACACACAGGCCACATTCACACACACTCACACAGACACTCACACGCTAATGTGCAAACATATATACATACACACAACATACACATGCAAATGTGCGCACACATATACACACCACACACACACACATATGCTCACACATGCAAATACAGACACACACACACTCACACACACAAATGTAAACACACATATATACGTACACACCACCACCACCACCCGCACATACACACATACACAGCTGTATGGGGCCAGTAGTGGAAGGAGGGGTGTACTTAGTCCTCACAAAGTCACCAGGCGACTGCTAAAACATTGGTCCTCACAGTGTGTAACATGTGCACACTGTTTTACATGCCTTACACCTGACAGAGATTCTTGAATGGCCTGGTTTTAAAAACGCTGATCAGCTTTGGACTTGCATTTTTGCTGCGCGCCAAAATAAGAGGCGATTCAGTGTTCCGGGAAAACTCATACAATTTTTTAGAACCTAATTTTAGCTCCCAAAGAACCGTTGCTTTTTACATCGCAAGCCAGATACTGCATAGATTCTCAGAAAACAAGGTATGAAAAGTGCCTAAAACGGTAAAAACACTTGTCACTGGGGAGGTGCCCTATAGGTACATAATACTGTACCCCTAGCCAGCAATACACAAGCCACTGGTACCTTTTAGTACCTTTTGGGTATTAAAAGGTATTAGAACATTATTGTACTTTCAGAGCACATTTGAGAAATTTGTTCTTTAAAAAAAAAAAAATGTACCTCTGCTATACCTGTGTTTCTGAGAGTGTAGGACGTGGTATTTCCTAACGTGTAAAATATAGTACATTTCACACAAAATGCCATGTACACTGTGAAAACTCATACGCTTTTCTGCTTGGCCCAAACAGGCCAATGTCATACTTATGTGGCAGGGCATTATGGACCATGGGTTAATTAAGGATCTCCTAATTACATTACATTACATTACATTATAGACATTTAGCAGACGCTCTTATCCAGAGCGACGTACATAGTGCATTTTCAAACTAGGAACAAGAACGTTTAAAAACAACCCTAAAAAGGCAAATATGAATCTAAGTACTAGGCGCAGTCAGTATGATTGGGTTTTTTTTTGTTTTGTTTTTTTGGGGGGGGAATTACACAACATTAATAACAATAGTCACAGGGAGGTAGGGAGGGGTGGAGAGAGGTGCAGCTTGAAGAGGTGAGTCTTCAATCTGCGCTTGAAGGCGGTCAGACTTTCTGCTGTTCTGACCTCCACGGGGAGCTCATTCCACCACCGTGGGGCCAGGACAGACAGACGTCGAGACCGGGTGCTAGCATGAAGAGGGGGGGGTACCAGTCGTCCTGAGGAGGCGGAGCGCAGGGATCTGGCAGGTGTGTAGGGTCTGATTAGTTTTTGGAGGTATGGGGGGGCAGATCCTCGGACTGCCTGGAAGGCGAGCACCAATGTTTTGAATTTGATGCGAGCCATCACCGGTAGCCAGTGGAGGTCAATGAGCAGGGGGGTGACATGGGAGTGTCGGGGGAGATCAAAGACCAGGCGCGCTGCTGCGTTCTGGATAAGCTGAAGGGGTCTAATGGCCGATGCTGGCAGGCCAGCCAGGAGAGAGTTGCAATAGTCCAGGCGAGACAGCACCATTGCTTGGACCAGGAGCTGGGTTGAGTGGGTGGTGAGGAAGGGGCGGATTCTCCTGATGTTGTACAGGAAGAACCTGCATGCCCGGGTTACTGCTGCGATGTTCTCGGAGAGGGACAGCCTGTTGTCCATCACGACTCCGAGGTTCCTGGCACAGGGCGTTGGGGTCAGTGGAGTGTCCCCTAGGGAAATAGAGAGATTGAGAGGAGGAGAGGTTAAAGCAGGAATGTAGATGAGCTCAGTCTTGCCAGGATTGAGCTTGAGATAGCGGTTGTCCATCCAGCTCTGGATGTCTCTCAGGCAAGCGGAGATGCGGGCTGATACCTGAGTGTCAGAGGGTGAGAAGGAGAGAAATAGTTGAGTATCGTCAGCATAGCAGTGGTAAGAAAGACCATGAGCAGTGATAACAGGGCCAAGGGATTTGGTGTAGATGGAGAAAAGGGGGACCAAGGACTGAGCCCTGGGGGACTCCTGTGGTAAGGGGACGGGGTGCCGATACTTTACCAGCCCAGGCAACCTGGGAGGAGCGTTCCGAGAGGTAGGACTCAATCCAGGCCAG
The DNA here is from genome assembly GCA_022702515.1 of Ilyophis sp. 1 JC-2022. NCBI lineage: Eukaryota > Metazoa > Chordata > Actinopteri > Anguilliformes > Synaphobranchidae > Ilyophis > Ilyophis sp. 1 JC-2022. The sequence continues at coordinate 66,784,293 of CM040406.1, read as the reverse complement.
GGCCGAGCCGCGGATCCCCGCTGCAGACAGGGACGACAGGAGGATGGAGTGATCTACGGTGTCGAAGGCGGCAGAGAGGTCTAGAAGTATTAGCACAGAGGAGAGGGAGGCTGCCCGAGCTGCATGAAGCATCTCGCTGACGGAGAGGAGTGCGGTCTCCGTTGAGTGGCCGGGTTTGAAGCCGGACTGGAGGGGGTCTAGCAGGTTGTTCTGGGTGAGGAAAGACGACAGTTGGTTAGAAACAGCACGTTCGATAGTTTTGGAAAGAAAAGAAAGAAGGGATACTGGTCTGTAGTTTTGGATGTTGGAGGGGTCCAGCGTAGGTTTTTTCAGGATCGGGGTGATGTGGGCTCTTTTGAAGGATGAGGGGAAACAGCCAGAGGTCAGGGAGGAGTTCACCAGGGAGGTCACAAACGGGAGGATATCTGGGGTGATTGCCTGGAGGAGAGATGAAGGGATAGGGTCGAGGGCACAAGTAGTGGGGCGATGGGAGAGTAGGAGATGGGACACATCAGTCTGAGAAAGGGGAGAAAAGGTGGAGAAGCAGGGGGGGGACACAGAAGGGGTAGAGAGAGAAAGAGAGTGGGAAACAGTGTCTGTGAGGGGAGGGGGAGTGGGGCTGAAGGAGCTGCGGATGTCTGCGATCTTCTCATCGAAGGAATCTGCAAAGTCGTCTGCAGTGAACGAGGAGTGAGGAGCAGGAGGGGGTTTGCTGAGGAGGGAGGAGAAGATAGAGAACAGTTGACGGGGGTTAGAACTGTGTTTGCAAATTTTTGTGTGATAGTAGGATACCTTAATAGAGTCTGAGTGTTTAAACAAAAGGACGTGTCTCCTTATTCTAAAAAGTTTAATAAATAAAATTATACAACAGTTAGTACCAACCACGCATTGTGATTGGCCGAGACGCATTCCATGAGCGCTGACATACAGCATCACATCACTCGGACCTCATCACCGGCCGGGATCACTCCGCTTTGTTTACGTTCTAATTGATAACATGGAGAGAAAAATGTATTTAAAAATGGAATCCTGAAGGAATTTTATTTGTTTGGCAGAGCCAAATAAACAACAAAATCATAACCTGTTGTCTCAATCATTACTCGATAGATATTTCATAGGCTAGTAGAACTGTTGTATAAAAGCAATGTCACGCTCGAGGTTGTGCTGTTATACTGTATATCAGCATGGCTGTGATTATCTCGGGCATAATCTGAATCACTCGGTCCGAATCACAGCCGTGCTGATATGCAGTATAACAGCACTCCCTCTCGTGTGATATTGCTTAAATACACACAGGAATATCTCAGCACTGACGGAGGAAGAGCGATGGCAGCCGTAAAGCCGGGGTATTAGAGGTGCACTCTACGACCTAACGCACGTGAAACACGAAACCAGGAGAAACACATCTCGCGCCGCTCCAGCACTTCAATAATTATGTAAAGGCATGTGGAAACGGAGAGGTAATTTTACCACTATCAGCGGCATGTTTCTCCGCTATACGGCAGATTATTACGGCTATTTTCCCTGAGCTGAAGGCCTGGTAGCACGTCTTACGCGTGACGTTTTTTTTTTTTTTTTTTTTTTTTTTCCTCCAGATGGGAAGCGGGCGCGCTACGCGGAGTGCCATGGAAATATCAGAGCCTGCGTCACACGCCACTTTAGCCTGAGCGCTGCCCGTATAGCTGGCTATTTCTGTCTGCCCGCGGCCCACACGCTCTCTCTCTCTCTCTCTCTCTCTCTCCCCGCTGTCTCTTTTTTCTCTCTCTCTTCCCCCCCATTGTGTTCGCTCCCTCTTACTGTACTTTATTTTCTTTTTTTCGTTCTCTCTCTTTCATTCTCTTCTTCCCTTCTACTATATGCTTTTATCCCCGTGGCTTTCTCTCAGTTTTTTCCTCTACTTCTCTCTTTTCCTCATCTAGTCATCCACCTCTCCTTCATACTGTCTTTTTTTATCTACTCTTGGCTATCTTTCCGCTTCTCTCTCTCTCTCTTTCTGTCTCTCACTCTCTCTTCCCATCTCTATCTCTCTCCATCCCTGTCTCTGTTGCCCTGTCTGTCTCTCTTTCTCCAACTTTTTCTCTTTCTTTATGTTTCACACTCTCTCTTCCTGTCTCTATCTCTCTCCATCCCTGTCTCTGTTGCTCTGTCTGTCGCTCTTTCTGGGGGGGGGTGGCGGTGGGGGTGGGGGGGTGTGCCGACTCCAGTCATACCCGGGCAATGAGACAGAGGTCACAGCCAGTCCAACACAGAGGAGAATAACACCACCGCGCAGACCCAACAAGTCCACTTCTCCTGACGGGTTGTAGTCCACTTCTCTTTCTTTTTATCTATCTCTCTATCGTTATCTCCCACGTCACACTGCAAGTACATTACTTTTTCCCTTACCTTTTCTCATTCGTTCACCCTTTTTCTCCTCCCCTCTCTCTCTTTTTTTCTTTTTCTCTCTGTCTGTCTTTTCTTTAAACATCAACTCCCTCTTCTTAAAAATCTCTTCTTCTTATCACTCTATTGGCACGCTTCTCTTTCACTTTTTCCCTTCCTCTCCCAGCCATCTATAGCTATCTCTCCATCTCTCCCTCTCTGTGTGGTTCTTCATTTATCAGACGGGATTGATTAGGGGGTGCGATGGGGGGGGTGAATGAGAATGAACATTGAAACTTAATCGTGCTCAGAAGCTGTATCAGCGTTCTGTCAGGCCTTCACTGAGCGATGCCTAATTGCATGGACCGCATTTCCCATGAGCCTCCAGACAGGAAGAGGAAAGTAAAGTTCCTTCCTGTGGTAACCCGTCAACACAAGTGAAGTGAAGCCATGAGAGTGCGACGGCAATTCAATTACAGTTCTGTCACCTGAATGTTATTTATTACGCTCTTAAAAAAACACAGTATCCAGATTATACAGTAACTATGATTACATTTACAGATATTAGTCTCGCAGACACCAGTTTTTGTCCAAAGCAATCTACAAAGTTTTGCCAAGCGGTCCCTGGTAACTACAAGTGCGAGACGACAAAAGGCCCATCTCCACACCCAATCACACAATAATTAAAAAGCTAAAATGAATAGCCGATTAAAACGCGAGGTGCCGATGCCACCGTGACTGCGTTCCAATGTCCGATGAATTAATCGATATCTGCAAAGTGCTGTAAATTAAAAAAACAAATCTATGTTAAGCTGTGCATTGAAAGAAGATTCAGCTGAATATTGTCCAGCGCTCTACTGGTGGCCTGCTGGCAGAGATTCAGCCGTCCAGCTGAGGTATCGTCTCTACCAAAAGCTCGTCAGCAACAATTCTGTCTCGGTTGAGAGAAGATTTTTCTTTCTCCATCAGCTGACCGCCTCTTCAAATGAATTCCTGGCTGTGGCACGGCCTGCAGATAAATAAAGAAAATCACTACGCATCCCCGCTCGTTCACGTCAGCGGTTTCCAGTGTCCCCCCCCCCCCATCTCCTTATCTGCTCTTTTGCTTCCTCACAGCCAAAATGCAATTACAATGCTGGACCCCAAGTTCAAGTCCAAGTTCAAATGCATCAAATGTTTCAAGTGCAACGTACAGTATTTGGGTGTTTTTAGGTGAGAAAGAATTGAGTCGAATGTTACAGGAGGAACATGTCTTCCTTTCTGCCACAAGAAAGAAAGAAAGAGAGAGAGAAAGAGGGGGGAAGAGAGGGAAACAAAGAGAGATGGAGAGAGAGAAAAGGAGAGCGAAAGGAGTAAAGATAGAGAAAGAGAGGGGGAGAGTGAGGGAGAGAGAAAAAGAGAAGAAGAGAGACAGAGAAAATGAGAGAGATGGAGAAAGAGCGATATAGTAGAATTGCACTGTTATGATACAAATTATCCACAATCCCCCAGATTCTCTCCAGTCTGCATTTTGACTCCATGTGCCTTCCTGTTAAACTTCCCTCAAAAAGATCTTCAGCTATAATCTTGGTCACAGCTTTATTTATTATTGTTGTGGCACAGATGGGAAGGGATATTGTTTATGAGGAATATCAGATTATTGGCCAAATGTTGTTCCCCAGCCTTCCCTCGCAGTGTGAGTGAGTGTGTGTGTGTGTGTGTGTGTGTGTGTGTGTCTGTGTGCGAGCAGTGAACAGAAAAAACCTTCTCCCTGCAGACTTATATAAATATGCAGCGATACCCACACACCTAACCCTAACCCTAACACATCTTCACTGGTGTACTGGCTCCCAGAATAAAGGTCACATATCCACACGCCTGCACATACACAAACGCCTACACACACACGCGCCCGCACACACACTCACACACTCATACACACAGGCACAAAGGTGCGTACACGTGGATCCAGCGGTACCGCTCGGTGGCCTGTGTGGGTGAACAGCACTAATATTGATGTTGAGCACACTTGATCCCTATTTCAGCTCCTGACGGCACAACTACAGCAGCAGCTAATATGAACCACTCATGAGAATCGTGACTCTACAGCCTCAAAGACAATCAACTCAGTTTGTTTTTTATATCACTAATGCGGTGTGATACACTGCCGGTTTATATGTGTGTGTGTGTGTGTGTGTGTGTGTGTGTGTGTGTGTGTGTGTATATATATATATATATATATATATATATATATCGCACAAATCGTATATATATATATATATAATATATAGTTTTATGCAAAAGCATTTGGACAGCGACACATTTTTTGTAGTTTTTGGCTCTGTACTTCAGCACTATAGATTTGAACTATTGCTACATGGATCACCCGATATAGACGTACACACCCTCAAATTAAAGCTGACGGTGTCCGCTTTAGCCTCATACTACCTCGCACAAATCGTGTCACTGTCCCAATACTTTTGCATTGAACTGCATATGCTGTATATATAGTCAACATACCTTAATGATTATATACAAATTACTTCCAGTTTCATATATCGCAAGACGCTGCTCTGAAATACATTTATTAATAAAAGTATATTACATATTTACAGTGCACTGCACTGGTACTGAACTTGTATATTTTCGCATATATGTGATGGAGAGGTGATGATTATTATGTCTGAACCTCCAGGGCCTGGTCTCAAATGCCATCCATGAGTGAACAATATCACATATGCTGTGTTTGAGTACTGTGATGTAACGTCCATTGTTCTTCCTAAAATCCCATGAAGAGCCATTAAAATGCACTGAAAGGACCTGGGCGTGGCTTTGTTGCCAAGAAAGACAGATTTAACACACATTTTAAAAGAGAATATTGTTTAAAGTCCTTGAATGCAATCTGCACGTGATGTCTGGGCAACTTATGATGTGCACTTTGAAAAATGCTTTTCCTGTATGGCTGTAAAAGTTCAATGAAGCAAGGGAGCTGAACGCTTAAAGAATTGATTGTTTTCCGTTTTATATTTGGAAATAATTTGGAACAGATTGTAGATTTAGCTTTTCACATTGACATTGTAGAGCTGTTTGTGTTGAATACCAGCAAAAAAAATCCTGATTCAATAAAGTTTGTACACAACAAAATAGGAAGTCTGAAAAGTCTGAATACTTCAACCCACTGTATGTGCATATATATAAATATATAAATATAAATATATATATATAAATGCCATTTTGAAGCCAGGTTCATTATAATTGTTCTTCCAGAAAAACCTCACACCACTTCTCTCCCCTCAGACTCACGGCTCCTCTTTTCCTTGATAATAACAGACGTGGTTTGTGGGCTGTTTAATTGAGAGAGGCAGCTGAGTGACAGGTGCAAAGCATGATGGGAGATATGAATTTCCTACCGCGCATAATTATGCACACTCCGTTCGCCCGCCAGCCGTTGAGGGACTGCTGTTATGATGAAGGTTAGGGCAGAGGGTTTTCAGAGATAATGTTCTTCGGGTTTGTGTTTATAGTTTTATAATCTTCGTGTACTTTCGCTTGAGTCAGTGTCACTGTGAGGCAGCGATCGGGGGTGTTTATTCTCTCGTATTTTAACATTTTTGAGAGTTATTTTTTCTCACAAGTATGCATTTCTTGCTCTTTCTTGTGTTCATTTCTTGTCAGCCCAGTGAGGGGGGAAAAGCTTGTTCAAAAGACAGAAAAAGAATATTTCCGCTCAATGTGGTGACCACAGTTTGTCTGGAATTAAGCAGCACAGCACAGTGCAGTATAATGTGCAATATAGTACATTTATATTCACAACATTTGGTAGAAACTCTTATGCAGAATGAGGTGCTTTGAGTCATAGTAAAAAAGGTGCTTTGAGTCACAATAAAAATGGTGCTTTGAGTCATAGTAAAAAAGGTGCTTTGAGTCATAGTAAAAAATATACTCAACTCAAATCACAATTGTATTTTAACACAGAGCATACGTGTTTGGTGGATAAAAGCTTGTGACTTTAATTTGGAATATCTTAGTTTCATTGAATATCCAAGATGCAAGTTGGATCCGTATGTTTGAAGGATGTATACAAACATTTGAATGAATTTTCAGTCACAATGAACTTTTTCCCTGTACAGAGCAAACATGGTGGTGTACATTTAACAACCCCAGGGTTTTATAAAAGGATAATTTAGGGCAATTCTCCCGTGGAAAAGTGTAAGCATTTGGCGTAGTTATGGGATGCCGTAATGACCTTTATCAAATTCATGTAAACAGCTTAGCACTGAAAATATAATCTGCACATCCGTCATGTTTATCTGCCTGAGCCACAGAGCCACGGGAAAAAGAGAGAGTGTTGAATTATATGATTCATCGACAAACAGTGACCTTTAATAACAGAGACAAAGCTACCTCTGGACAGACCCTGCCCACACATTAAACTGCACACTGTTAAATCCCTTCTGTTAGGCTACATTTTACTCCCACAAGAGAAAGTCTGATCCAAAATGGATTCTTATCTGTCAGAGCTGCAGGTGACAGTGAGCAGTTTACTGTGCACCAGCGCAGGGCCCAGGGTTCTTGTGGCCCTAAACAAGAATGTTGTTGTGGCCCCAAAGTGCTCCAACAACATTTTTTTTTACTTGAATTGTGTGGCGCAGGGGTGGTTGTGGCCCTTAACGACTGCAAAGAGCGTTTATGCCTGCTGCACACTAAGAACTCAACACTGTTGATACCGCGGTGACCGCGATCAGAGGCGGAAACGGCCAACAGAAGAAAATGTCACAGTTTCAGCACGTAATAAAATAGTGGTGTCAGTACGACATGGTGTGAGCCAGTTCTCTTAGATGGGGTACATTAGTGCCCTCCCTCTGTTAGACTCCGGGAGTCGGGGTGCACCGAGGGCATCACGGGCCCTTGCGCAAAAACTGAGGGGGGCAGAATAAACCTGACAGCTGTGGGGGCCATCTGTGCAGGCATGTTGTCTGGGAGACGGCTCTGGAACACACAGAGACGGAATGCAACCATGGCGACCGACTCAGAGTTCTGAGAGTGTGGCCAGTGTTCTGGAATGGCCAAAACTGCAAAACTCCTCCCCTTTCTCTCTCTTTCTCTTTCTTTCTGTCTCTCACACACACATATAATTTCTTTCATTTTGGTGGATTGTCCTTTGCGGAGGACGGGTAGCGGTGAGACACTGACGTCACAAACATCGCCTCCAAGAGGGCTGTAGTACTGCGTCACTTCTGCTCTATTCTGCGCACAGACACACACACGCACACACACACACACACTCCTGCACACACACACACACTCTCCTGCACACACTCACACACATGCACATACATGTACACATACACACACACACACTCATGCACACACACACACACTCCTGCACACACACACTCACACACATACACATACACACACACACACATACACTCCTGCACACACACACACACACACTCCTGCACACACACACACACTCCTGCACACACACACACACTCACACACACATCCACACACACGTACACATACACACACACACACTCCTGCACACACACACACACTCACACACAGACACACACACACACACACACACACACTCCTGCACACACACACACACTCGCACACACATGCACACACACGTACACATACACACACACACACTCATGCACACACACACACACACACACACACACACTCCAGCACACACACACACACTCACACACATACACATACACACTCCTGCACACACACACACACTCACACACACATGCACACACACGTACACATACACACACACACACTCATGCACACACACACACACACACACACACACTCCTGCACACACACACTCACACATACACATACACACACACACACACACACACACTCCTGCACACACACGTACACATACACACACACTCATGCACACATACACATACACACACTCATACACACACACACACACACACACACACACTCCTGCACACACTCAGACACACGTACACATACACACACACACTCATGCACACACACACACACACTCATGCACACACACGTACACATACACACATACACACACAGTGTATATGCTGGGAAAGAGATAAAACCATCTCCACACACCCCTGCACCTCCATCTGCGCACACTCCTGCACCTCCATCTGCACATACCCCTGCACATCCATCTCCACACACCCCTGCACCTCCATCTGCGCACACTCCTGCACCTCCATCTGCACATACCCCTGTCCCCACCTCTCACTTTCCTGTAACTCCTCCCCTCTCTACCCCACCCTCTGTGTCCCACCCACTCACCCCCCCTTCCTCACACACACAAACACATGCGTGCACTCTCCTCCTCTCTCTCCCTCTCTCAGTATCTCGTCTTTTTGTGTCTCCCTCTTTTTTTCCCCACCTCTTTGTTTCATAGCAACACCCACCCACCCTCTTAATCTCCATTAACAACAGTCGTGGTAACCGTGGAAACCCACCTTTCAATCACCGTCAAAGTCAAAATGGGAGCTACGGTCACAAATTAAAGAAACACAAAGAGGAGAAAGAAAATAACTGCTGCTAATCTCACAGAGTGTTTTGGCCACAGAGCTCACAGTGATATCTCACAGGTGCGTCTGTGATTGCAGAGAAGCTCTCACAGTTAACTCTGCTCTGATGTTTCTGTGGAATGCCTTCTTCATGTTCATTTAAAACATTCTTCACCATTCTCAAAGATTGTTCCATAGTTGTTTTGTGTGTGTGTGTGTGTGTGTGTGTGTGTGTAAGAGAAAAATTGTGTGTGTTTGTTTTGCGTGAATCTGTGTATGTATGTGTGTGTGTATGTATGTGGGTGTTTTAGAATGTGTGTGTGTATCTGTGTGTAGGAAAGAGAGTGTGCATGTATGTGTGTGTCTGCACCAGGGGCCCCAAGTATAAACAGAAAGCTGCATAAGTGTGTTTCCACGCAGAAATTTATATATAATTCACTGCCTGGCCAAAAAAAGTTGCACACTCTAATATTTCGTTGGACCGCCTTTAGCTTTGATTACGGCGCGCATTTGTCGTGGCATTGTTTCGACAACCTTATGCAACGTCACAACATTTATTTCCATCCAGAGTTGCATTCATTTTTGGCCGAGATCTTGTCGAACCACTCCGTAAAGTCTTCTCCAGCACATCCCAAAAACTTTCAATGGGGTTACGGTCAGGACTCTGGTGGCCAATTCATGTCTGAAAATGATTCTTCATGCTCCTTGAGACACTCTTTCACAATTTGAGCCTGATGAATCTTGGCATTGTCGTCCTGGAATATGCCCATTGATGGGATAACCTGGTCATTCAGTACATTCAGGTACTCAGCTGACTTCATTTTATTGCTGCATAACATTGCTGAGCCTAGACCTGACCAAATTAAGCAACCCCAGATCATAACACTGCCTCCAGAGGCTTGCACAGTGGGCACTATGCATGACGGGTGCAATGGCAACTTTGGCCAGGCAGCGTATAACGTGCTGTGAGAATCAGCGCACCTCTGCACACGATGGACACCGTACGTACGCAATGTTTGGAGTCAGTGTGATATGGCGACACCGTGACAAAAAGGCAGAGGTAGAAAATGCTAAACCTTTTTAAAGCAAATTTCCGACTTTCACCCTGAGCGTTTGTTTAACGCATTTTTTTACTCAGAGTAGCAGGCTTGGGTATGGGGAGCACAGACTGCGCTTTCCCCTGGACAGCAGTGACCAATAGCACAGGAGTAGTAATGATGGTCAGAGTTCTGTCAGTATGACAGGAGTATTAATGATAGAGTTCTGTCAGTATGACAGGAGTATTAATGATAGAGTTCTGTCAGTATGACAGGAGTATTAATGATAGAGTTCTGTCAGTATGACAGGAGTATTAATGATAGAGTTCTGCCAGTATGACAGGAGTATTAATGATAGAGTTCTGCCAGTATGACAGGAGTATTAATGATAGAGTTCTGCCAGTATGACAGGAGTATTAATGGTAGTCAGAGTAATGTCAGTATTACAGGAGTATTAATGGTAGTCAGAGTAATGTCAGTATTACAGGAGTATTAATGATGGTCAGAGTTCTGTCAGTATGACAGGAGTATTAATGGTAGTCAGAGTTCTGTCAGTATGACAGGAGTATTAATGGTAGTCAGAGTAATTTCAGTATTACAGGAGTATTAATGATAGAGTTCTGCCAGTATGACAGGAGTATTAATGATAGAGTTCTGCCAGTATGACAGGAGTATTAATGGTAGTCAGAGTAATGTCAGTATTACAGGAGTATTAATGATAGAGTTCTGTCAGTATGACAGGAGTATTAATGATAGAGTTCTGCCAGTATGACAGGAGTATTAATGATAGAGTTCTGCCAGTATGACAGGAGTATTAATGGTAGTCAGAGTAATGTCAGTATTACAGGAGTATTAATGACGGTCAGAGCTCTGTCCGTATGATTTCACACGCTCCTTTGCTTCACGCAGCACTAGCTCAGTGATTCATCACCTTTAGAGATATTCCTGGCGGTCCCGGCTGCCATGGGTGACTAAAGGTACCGTCAGGAATGGGAATTTTAGCTAAATTGCGAAAATATCGATCATTGGCTGAATAGTTAATACATAATCGTGCCAATCAGTGAAATCAATCAGTCAATCTTCAATAGCTTCTCTAGTTTATCGACTGAGAGACACACGGGGGACACTGTGAAGTGGGTGTCAATCGATCAATAAACCCTGCCCACCGACGAAGTCGATCAATCAGTTTATCCGTCCAAAATGAGAATCTATCTCTCTTCACGGCAAACAACTCATCATGGAAATCTTAGTAACAGCAAGATTCATAAATGCACTTCACTGGTAATACTCGTCAATAAATCAATAATGAGATTTTTATTATTGTGTCTTGTTTGTTTACACCCCTGCAGAGATGATCCTCTCTAAAGACCCCCTCTGCCCCCCCCCCCCCAGCCTGCCTTCATTCCCAGAACATTAATATTCAAAGCTACAGCAGCATCTTTATCAATCTTTCAGACAGCTTGCGACACACACAGTTTATCTGCAGAGCAAACTCCATGACAAACAGAGCCAATCAAATGCCTGTGGCCTCTCTCTATATCTGTCTCTCCCTCTCACTGTCCCTCTCTCTCTATCTGTCTCTCCCTCTCACTGTCCCTCTCTCTCTATCTGTCTCTCCCTCTCACTGTCCCTCTCTCTCTATTTGTCTCTCCCCCTCACTGTCCCTCTCTCTCTATCTGTCTCTGGACAGATCCCTCTCTCGCTATTGCTCTCTTTCTCTCTTCCACTCCATCTGTATCTCCCACTCTTATCTCCGATCTTTCACTCTCTTTTTCACCCTTATTTTTCTCTTTTCTCTCTGCCAATCTCTCTCTCTCTCTCTCTCAGAAAGACAGCTGGGGAACCTCAGGCATTTTGGGTGGAGTTTATGTACTCAGTGTGATGGTTGTTCTCGGGCCTGGGGGGTACAGTGACACAGGATTAGATGAGGCCCATCAACTAATTTCACAAAACCAAATGTTCTTAAATTTTTATTTATTTATTATTTTTTTGGGGCTGAATCCATTTAGGGATGTTTGTCAAACTGTGTTTTCAATGCTTTGTGTCAAAATGTACAAATTCAAGCCCATTTGATTGGCTCTGCTCCAGCCAATCACAACTCTGATGGATGACCTCACTCTCATGTCCACATGTCAGACATACAGACACATGTGGGTGGCCTCACATACAGCACAGGTCTATGCAGTAGAAATATAGAGAGAAATTCAGTAGAAATACAGAAGTAGAATCAGAATATTCCAGAAAAAAAATATCCACACAAACAACAACAAAAAATGGCTAGAGCTGCAGGTGGATGCAAATCCGTGTTCTTCTCCTTGAACCCCCAAAGTAATAATTACCCTTGATTAATGAAACGCCTCCATGCTAAGCCATTTTGTTCTCTGTTCTTGTGAAAAATAACACTGATTAAAAAAACACTGATCGATTCGGTGCCAGGCTGTGACCTCTGGCATGACCTCATGTTGTTGTTTACGACCAAAACCAAATGAACGGCGCTCTCCTCCATGCTGTGCCCCATGTCGGCTCCCTCGGTGGAAACAAAAAGAGCCGGCGTGATATTTCCTTTCCCCCTTTATTGCCGCAACACCATTATTACAGAGATCATTAGCCGAGCGCTACCGGGAAGTCGTGCAGGCAGGGAGTGCAGATGGAGAATGCTGGGTAATAAGGAGATAAGACCAGGGCCAGGGAGAGAACAGCTCCATCAGACCAACAAGCAGGCAGACCGGACGTGCCAAGTGCAGATCAGCACAACAAACAGACAATCTCAGAATCAATCTCAGGCAGACCAGGAAAGACAAGTGTCCATCGTGGGCTCGTTTCACGAATGTTGCGATCTGCGAGCTGCGAGCTGCGATCTGCGATCTGCGAGATGCGATAAATTTCTCCTTCACTTTTTGGAGTGTTTCACATAGAAATCGCAAGTGCAAGCCATAAATGCATGTCGCAAGGCAATCCGTAAATCTGCAATCGTTCTCATCCCCCTGTCTCGTTTTTTGTATCGAACTGTCAATTATCCCAAAACGCAAACAAAAGGTGGCACTATGGATTACAGGGTACTTTACTGTCTGTAAAATATTCAAAATACTTTTAATAACTGAAATTATGTTTCAGATAATTTATCGTGTCTGACTTTAATCCAACGTTATAATATAAAAATATCATATTAAAACTATGTTAATGGCCAAAACACAATTCACATTTTCCCTTTATCAGGGCAATTTATCAGCATAATCTGCTGAATGCTGAACATTAAGGATACATAGTAAGATTGTATCGCCCTTCGTTCTGTGTGGGCTGGCCACGGGTGTAGCTAAAGTTGCAGTGGTATCTTGGGGAGGACGGTGGGGTGGGTTGAAAAATTCACCTTGCGGTCAGATTAAATTGGAATTACGCGTTGTAGGCTAACATAAAAATGTAATTTGAAATATTAATTTTATTTTAACTATTATGTCTCCGCAGTAGGTGTAACGTTCCGCTCCATTCCTGTCCGTTCTCCATGTTTTTCCCTTTCCTCCCGTGTCATGGTGGATTCCCTGTGTCCGTGTTTTCCCTGTCGCTACAGGCTGGGCGTGCCCCTTCTGTCTGATTCTCTCTGTTCCCTCACTTTAGGTTCAACCTATCTCCTTTCCCCCTTCCTGCATGCATTCCGCACCAGTCAATTAGTCAATCACTCTCGGTTACATTCCTCATGCTTTTGGTGATTGATTTCAATTTCACTCCCCTACTTATACCTCTCGCTGGCTGCTATTCGGCACCAGTTCGTTAACGTTGTTCGTGCGTTTCATGGTCTCCTGTATTTTTGTGCTATTTAACTAAAAACTCTGCTGTGGTTTTCCCCGATCTACCTCCTTGGTTCCTAGACCTGTGTTCTCCATTGATCCAGCCTGTAGCAGTCAAGTCTCCCTGTATGTGTTGCGGTACCCCCGCCACGACTAACGTTGCCTGCGCAGTTGGATGCTCTGCCTCCAGCCCAGTTCCTGTTGGACCGGTCCAGATCAAGTCCAGTTCCGGTTCGGAACAAAACCTTGTTCCTGTGATCCAGTTCCTGTTGGACCTCCCGGTCCAGATCTCGTCCAGTTGCGGTTCGGAACAAAACCTTCGTTCCTGTGCAGTTCCGGTTCGGAACAAACCTTCGTTCCCGTGATCCGGTTCCAGTGTGGGCCTCCTGGCCCAGTACAAGTTGTTAAATTTGTGTTGAAACACTCATCTCTGTTTCCCTGTCTCTTGGTCGTGCATTTGGGTTCAGCCCGTGTTTGGTTCGTGACAGTAGGCCTAATATAGCCTACACTTTATAGTAACGTTGTGCGTATTGCTATTTGTTATATTCAAATGAAACCATTGTCCGGCAACCCAAAGGTGCCGGGTGCCAGGAAGCGCAGAGCTGTCACTATTTGAAGCGAGACAGGTAGGGCCATGCTTTGTTACACGTTATGTATGACCTAAGAATGTCGCATAAGTGTAGCCTAATATTCCATCCCTTACAAAAAAAAAGTTTATAAAAGAAGGCCTGTGTCTTTACACTTTTTCCGAACTAAATGCCAGACAGTGTAGGCTACTTAAGTGCACTTTCATTTTAATTTGCAGAAGCGGTTTCAAGTAGCCTACTAGTTTAGAAGTTGTTTAGAAGTATAGTTCATAAATGGTAGTAGTCTACATTTAGTTCCAAAAAATACATAAATACTGGAAATACTTTAAATACATAGGCCTATTTAGTTTTATAAAGTTGTCTACGTAAAATATAATCTACTTTAAAATAAACTTGATGTAGCCTACTTAAGTATACATTTAAAAATTAACTACGTTTTTGTAAGTGATATTTTAAACTAATCTCTGTAGTTATCTAAATGGTGGAAGCTGCCACCGTCTACGCACAATCAAAGGAAATGCCATACTAGCGAGAAAATTTAGAGCAGCCTGTAGTCGTCGCACTTTTATTTGCGATTCGCGAGGGATGCGCATGCGTTGCATTTTTGTGAAACGCGTTTTGACAAGAAATTGCGAGTGAAAAATCCTTGCAAATCGCTTTCGTAAAACGAGTCGCAGGACAGCAAGCTGATGGGCCTAGAATAACAGGACAGAATAATAATTAGGCCCATAAACTGACAGGACCAATAAGTCCAGAGCAATCATACAATCCTATAACCTAAATAGCATCAGTCTTGGAGAGGAAACTGACTCAGAATTATTTTGTACATGCCGTATGGACTATGTTTCTATGAAGGATTTTGAATACTGTGTGCATATATGTGTGCTATTTGATTTGCCTGTGCATGTGTGCATATTCTATGTGTATGTGTATTAGAATGTATGCACATGTACAGGTATGATTGTATTTGCAAGTGCTCCTAAATGCATGCATTGTGCATCTGTGTCAGAAAGACTGATGAGGCAACAGACTGCCTCTACGGACTGATCTGGGATCAGCTGGGCGATCAACAGTGAGGTCACTCCTCTGAAAGCTCATTTGTCTGTTCAGATCCCACACCAACCCCAAAGAATGGAGAGAGAGGGATAGAGAGAGAGAAAGAGAGAGATATAAATAAAGAAAGAGAGAGGGGATTTAGAGAGAAAGAGAGCGAGAGAGATAAATGGATAAAGAGACAGAGGGGGAGATTGAGAAACATAGAAACAGAGGAATAGAGTGAGAGAGGGGAGAGAGACAGGCATGACCTGCACTACCACACTCCTCCAGTGGGAGGAGCCATCACTCAGAGGGGTGAGGTTCAGAAAGTCACAGCTCCTGAACACAAAACCTTCAACAGCAACACTATACAAAACATAATAATAATGAACACAACAGCTAGTGAGTATAAGGCCTCGTTGAACAGCAAGGCTTTTGGAAACATGCAGGTTTCCTCTCACTTCCCTGGAGGACAACTTTGCTACACCTACAAAACTCTAAATCAGTCTGCTTTTCAGCCGTGAGACACAGCCCCCAGGCACCAGCATTACTGGAGGCAGAGGCTATTATCTCTGTAGGGAGCAGCTGGCAGAGAGAGAGACAATGAATGCAGAAATGTGTGAATCTGTCGTTTTTTCCTCTCTCTCTCTTCTTACCTCCCACGTGTATAAACCCACCGCTTGCTTTCGCTTGGCTGACCGTGTTCCGTTCGCTTAGGCCGAGCGGCGCTAAATTCCCCTATGCGCTACACCCACTCATGTATAGGGGCATTGCATAACCACAACCATTTTGGCTCAGAGCGCTCACAGTTCCATCCATGTTTCGCTGTGTCAAGAATGCAACGTATCCGCAGGGCCCGGCGCCATCACGGCTCAACTGCCGCCGGTTTCTCCCAAGTTTGTATTCCGAGGGTACTTCCACACGCACATCGCCATTTCGGCTCAACTGACTCCAGGTTGACTCAAGTCTGAATTCAAATGTGCTGACTTCTTTGTGTTGGTAATGGCAGGAATAAATGGGATAGAATTTTAATAAATAAGTAAATAAATAAATAAATAAATCTTGACATGATCAGCCAAGCGTGCCATTGTCTAACGAGCTGCATCCCCCCCCCACCCCCCCCAAAAAAAACCCCTACTCCCCCTCCCCCCAAACCCCCCATGTCTGGTTTTATGACCCAGTGAAAGAGTTTTAATAGCCTTTTTGGAAAATGCTATTTATGCATTGATCTGGGGATGGTTTAATTTATCTTGCCTTCAATTTAAATCCATGGGTTCATAAAGCAAAGAGACTGTTGAACGTTTGCACTTGCGTTTCTTTTTCTGTTTCTGAGGGAAACCCTAAATCACGGTGATAACGGCTCCAGTGCACGCACTGCAATATGACACTGGGTGTGCATGGTTGTGAAGTTCCATTACTGTCATATCTTATACAGATCCCTCATTACCACTGAGGAAAAGTGACCTTTTATTCAGGCAAGCAATATGTCCACGTGCTATTCCGTCATCAGTGACAAGTGTCTGTGACACAAATAACAATTGAACTAAAATTAATCCTCTGAAGAGGAGTTTTTTTTGGTGTGTTTTTTTTTTCTTCTGTGTTAGTGTTCTAGAACTCCACTGCTTTCAGTTACCAGTAGTGATTGTTACATCAGCATTGGAATGTTCAGTAAAGAACATTCTAATCACATATTTGTGATCTTACATCAGCAGCCACTCCCCATGAGCCTCTCATCCAATCAGCACTCCCCTTTTGCCTTTTCACCAATCAGCAATAGCTCTCCATTAGCCTCTCATCCAATCAGCACTCCCCTTTTTGCCTTTTCACTAATCAGCACCAGCTCGCCATTAGCCTCTCATCCAATCAGCACTCCCCTTTTGGCTTTTCACCAATCAGCACCAGCTCTCCATTAGCCTCTCATCCAATCAGCACTCCCCTTTTTGCCTTTTCACTAATCAGCAACAGCTCGCCATTAGCCTCTCATCCAATCAGCACTCCCCTTTTTGCCTTTTCACTAATCAGCA
Source organism: Ilyophis sp. 1 JC-2022 (assembly GCA_022702515.1). Lineage (NCBI taxonomy): Eukaryota > Metazoa > Chordata > Actinopteri > Anguilliformes > Synaphobranchidae > Ilyophis > Ilyophis sp. 1 JC-2022. Next base: position 66,766,949 of record CM040406.1, on the reverse strand, counting down.
CCAGCTCGCCATTAGCCTCTCCTCCAATCAGCACTCCCCTTTTTCCTCACAATAAGGCACTAGAGAAAGAGAGAGAGAGTAAAAAAAACAGAGGGGGAGAGAGACACAAAAAGACAGAAAGGAGAGAGAGGGATAGGGAGAGATTTAAAATTTTAAAACCAAGTAAAAAAAACAGCATAAGGAGTAAAATTAGGAGAAAAAGAAAAAAGAAAGAGAGCGGGAGAGAGGCAGAGAGAGAGAAGAGAGAGAGAAAGAGAGAGAGAAAGAGAGAGAGACTGACCTGGCACTGTCTAGGGTGGAGGCAAATATTTTAAGTAGTGGATGATACGATAACCTCCCACTCCTCCCCCCCACCCCCCCAGAGAACAAATTACTCCTGTCCTATTCCTGACCAAGCCCCCTCAGCTGTGACAGAGAGAGAGAGAGAGAGAGAGAGAGAGAGAGAGAGAGAGAGAGATCTTCCTCACGCCCATAAAAGGTTATGGCAGCTTGCCACACAAGACCAGAATCCCAGCGGAAGAAACCAATATTATACATTGCAGAGGAAGAGGACTGCGAGCCTCAACCCACAAGAGCATCAACTTCTGTCAAAATCACCCATTAGCTATGCTTGAGCAACCCTACGTACAGCTGGCTTATGGTCCACTGTTAACTCCAGCTTCACTCCAGGTAAATCAAGGTCACGTGATTAAAATGTATCTGTTTTAGATTTTAAATGATCTGTTTTACTTGGGAAGGCCTTTGAGTGCCGTGCATCATAAACAACCAACAACAACAATTATTATTATTATTATTATTATTATTGTTGTTATTATTATTATGCATGTAAAGATTGGTACTTCATTATTTACTATGAACTCTTTATGACCCCTGGGATATATCACACTTTAAATATGCGAGCTGTTGCTGTAGTACACAGTTCTCAGTGCACAGAACACACAGACATCTATGGTACAATTAACCTGTGTTTAATACAGACGTCTATGGTACCTGTTTTTAAGGCAGGGGTAGACATTCATGGGTTACCATGGCTGAAAAATGTAAACAGGCTTCGTAAACATTGCATTGCTCCTCGTCTGTCTCACGTCTTGGGAAAATCACAGCAGGATCCATCCGGCTCCTGTACCATTTATGAATAAACATGAATATGGATATTAAAATAGAGGAACCCTTTGATGTGAATATACCCCACAGACAAATACGCAGACGTTTGCAAAAGAAACAAAAAACGAACGCCCACCATAGACATGTCCCTTGGTGCCTTTTTATTTTTTTAATCATTGTTTTTCTAGAGTCTGGACTTATTATGTGCCTGTTGTAATCATCTTCTTTTGTGTTTAACTAATGAGATTTTCCATGTTTTGATCAAAATGATGCTTTTGTTTTTTTGGTGTAAATGAATGATAATTAAATTGAAAGAGTATTTATAAAATTCTAGCGCCTGATTGAGGTTCAGTTTTTTGCATTTCCATGTTCTGCAAAAGCATGTGGTATATGCACATAACATCGCTGCATAGCTTGTGATTGCAGACCGGGGGGGGGGGGGGTGCAGGGGTGGGGGTGGGGGGGGTTGGGCCAGCCTGGGTCCCGTACAACTGGGTCCCCTCCAGGCAGGTGGGTCCCTCGGCGATCGCATATGTCTCCCATGCTCTGGACAGTGGATATTGTAGTGCTTAGACAGTTGGTACATAGTGATACAAATTGTGAGAAAACAAGAATCAGAGTTTAAATAAAGTTTTAAAAATGTAATAGAACCGCTGCACACACACTCCAAACAGGAGGGGGGCAGCGGTGCAGTATAACGGTTAGAGAACTGGGCTTCTACCCTAAAGGTTGCAGGTTTGATTCCCGGGTAGGACACTGCTCTTTAACCTTGAGCAAGGAAAGTGGGAGAATATCATCAGTGCTGTGCAGAATCTATCCCAGAATTCCACAGGTTGTGTATTTTCACACCAAAATGAAAAATTCTGAGTAGACTTTCACTTGCAATGATATATATCTCTCATGTTTGCAGACATTTAAAATTGGGTTTTGCCTGACATTTACTTCTCAATGCCTTGGATAGTTCTGGCTGTTTTATCATTTTAAAAGGATACACAGATCTGATTGGGTTTGATAACTGCGCCCGATCGACGCTGGAGATTACGGACGTCGTAGCGCTCACTCTACGGAAAAACTTTACCGTCAAAACTCATGGGCTGAAAAAAGAGGACAGGAATACTTTTTTTTATTTTTCCTTGACATTCAAATATATAATGTCAAAGAGGATTTTATTTTTATCTACTTATTTATTTATTTGTTTGTTTGTGTTTTGGTTGCATCATGGGCTGCTAAGAAAACACTGATTGGCTCTGCCCATCATTGATTCTCCAGGTTTTCCGTCGAGTTTGTGTAGCGGCATGACAAAGCGAATTAAATTCGGATTGCGAGCCTGTAATCAGATTAGCCGCGGAAAGTCATTCCTTCCGGAACTCTCTGAGCAGTGATGTGACGCGGGGTGCTCTGTTTCTTATGTATTGCCATCTTCCCATAAATGACCATGTTTGGAAATGTCAATCATTTTATATTTTATAGAAAGAGCAGACATTTAGTAGTGATGAGTTTTGGTTACACCACATAAACCTGAATACCTTTATTACTATTCATAAATCAAGCTGTATGTGCACTGCAAATATGTAAATGCCATTTACATATTCTCTAATGCAAGCACACACATGTGTAATTGCATAACGATTGTTAGTTCATTAGAGTGAGTAAAGTGTTTTTTTGAATTATTTGTATTATGGCTAGGTTTATGGTTAAGAGGTAGAATTGAGAGAGAAAGTAACTTTAAAAAACATAAACACTCAATTTTCAGTCTTGACTCCATCACAGTAGCATGTAGTATTAATGCCATCACAGTAGCATTTAGTATTAATACCATCACAGTAGCATGCAGTATTAATGCCATCACAGTAGCATTTAGTATTAATGCCATCACAGTAGCATTTAGTATTAATGCCATCACAGTAGCATTTAGTATTAATACCATCACAGTAGCATGCAGTATTAATGCCATCACAGTAGCATTTAGTATTAATGCCATCACAGTAGCATTTAGTATTAATGCCATCACAGTAGCATGCAGTATTAATACCATCACAGTAGCATTTAGTATTAATGCCATCACATTAGCATGTAGTATTAATGCCATCACAGCAGCATTTAGTATTAATGCCATCACAGTAGCATGTAGTATTAATGCCATCACAGTAGCATGCAGTATTAATGCCATCACAGTAGCATGTAGTATTAATGCCATCACAGTAGCATGCAGTATTAATGCCATCACAGTAGCATGCAGTATTAATACCATCACAGTAGCATTTAGTATTAATGCCATCACATTAGCATGTAGTATTAATGCCATCACAGTAGCATGTAGTATTAATGCCATCACAGTAGCATGCAGTATTAATGCCATCACAGTAGCATGTAGTATTAATGCCATCACAGCAGCATTTAGTATTAATGCCATCACAGTAGCATGTAGTATTAATGCCATCACAGTAGCATGCAGTATTAATGCCATCACAGTAGCATGCAGTATTAATGCCATCACAGTAGCATGCAGTATTAATGCCATCACAGTAGCATGCAGTATTAATGCCATCACAGTAGCATGTAGTATTAATGCCATCACAGTAGCATGCAGTATTAATGCCATCACATTAGCATGTAGTATTAATGCCATCACAGCAGCATTTAGTATTAATGCCATCACAGTAGCATGTAGTATTAATGCCATCACAGTAGCATGCAGTATTAATGCCATCACAGTAGCATGCAGTATTAATGCCATCACAGTAGCATGCAGTATTAATGCCATCACAGTAGCATTTAGTATTAATGCCATCACAGTAGCATTTAGTATTAATGCCATCACAGTAGCATGCAGTATTAATGCCATCACAGTAGCATGTAGTATTAATGCCATCACATTAGCATGCAGTATTAATGCCATCACAGTAGCATGCAGTATTAATGCCATCACAGTAGCATGTAGTATTAATGCCATCACAGTAGCATGTAGTATTAATGCCATCACAGTAGCATGTAGTATTAATGCCATCACAGTAGCATGTAGTATTAATGCCATCACAGTAGCATGCAGTATTAATGCCATCACAGTAGCATGCAGTATTAATGCCATCACAGTAGCATGTAGTATTAATGCCATCACAGTAGCATGTAGTATTAATGCCATCACAGTAGCATGTAGTATTAATGCCATCACAGTAGCATGTAGTATTAATGCCATCACAGTAGCATGCAGTATTAATGCCATCACAGTAGCATGTAGTATTAATGCCATCACAGTAGCATGTAGTATTAATGCCATCACAGTAGCATGCAGTATTAATGCCATCACAGTAGCATTTAGTATTAATGCCATCACAGTAGCATGCAGTATTAATGCCATCACAGTAGCATGCAGTATTAATGCCATCTCAGTAGCATTTAGTATTAATGCCATCACAGTAGCATGCAGTATTAATGCCATCACAGTAGCATGCAGTATTAATGCCATCACAGTAGCATTTAGTATTAATGCCATCACAGTAGCATGCAGTATTAATGCCATCACAGTAGCATTTAGTATTAATGCCATCACAGTAGCATGTAGTATTAATGCCATCACAGTAGCATGCAGTATTAATGCCATCTCAGTAGCATTTAGTATTAATGCCATCACAGTAGCATGCAGTATTAATGCCATCACAGTAGCATTTAGTATTAATGCCATCACAGTAGCATGCAGTATTAATGCCATCTCAGTAGCATTTAGTATTAATGCCATCACAGTAGCATGCAGTATTAATGCCATCACAGTAGCATGTAGTATTAATGCCATCACAGTAGCATGCAGTATTAATGCCATCACAGTAGCATGCAGTATTAATGCCATCACAGTAGCATTTAGTATTAATGCCATCACAGTAGCATGCAGTATTAATGCCATCTCAGTAGCATTTAGTATTAATGCCATCACAGTAGCATGCAGTATTAATGCCATCACAGTAGCATTTAGTATTAATGCCATCACAGTAGCATTTAGTATTAATGCCATCACGGTAGCATGCAGTATTAATGCCATCACAGTAGCATTTAGTATTAATGCCATCACGGTAGCATTTAGTATTAATGCCATCACATTAGCATTTAGTATTAATGCCATCACAGTAGCATGTAGTATTAATGCCATCACGGTAGCATTTAGTATTAATGCCATCACATTAGCATTTAGTATTAATGCCATCACGGTAGCATGCAGTATTAATGCCATCACAGTAGCATGCAGTATTAATGCCATCACAGTAGCATTTAGTATTAATGCCATCACGGTAGCATGCAGTATTAATGCCATCACAGTAGCATGCAGTATTAATGCCATCACAGTAGCATTTAGTATTAATGCCATCACAGTAGCATGCAGTATTAATGCCATCACAGTAGCATGCAGTATTAATGCCATCACAGTAGCATGTAGTATTAATGCCATCACAGTAGCATGCAGTATTAATGCCATCACAGTAGCATGTAGTATTAATGCCATCACAGTAGCATGCAGTATTAATGCCATCACAGTAGCATGTAGTATTAATGCCATCACAGTAGCATGCAGTATTAATGCCATCACAGTAGCATGTAGTATTAATGCCATCACAGTAGCATGTAGTATTAATGCCATCACAGTAGCATGTAGTATTAATGCCATCACAGTAGCATGTAGTATTAATGCCATCACAGTAGCATGTAGTATTAATGCCATCACAGTAGCATGCAGCATATTAATGCCATCACAGTAGCATGCAGTATTAATGCCATCACAGTAGCATGCAGTATTAATGCCATCACAGTAGCATGTAGTATTAATGCCATCACAGTAGCATGCAGTATTAATGCCATCACAGTAGCATGTAGTATTAATGCCATCACAGTAGCATGCAGTATTAATGCCATCACAGTAGCATGCAGTATTAATGCCATCACAGTAGCATGCAGTATTAATGCCATCACAGTAGCATGTAGTATTAATGCCATCACAGTAGCATGCAGTATTAATGCCATCACAGTAGCATGTAGTATTAATGCCATCACAGTAGCATGCAGTATTAATGCCATCACAGTAGCATGTAGTATTAATGCCATCACAGTAGCATGCAGTATTAATGCCATCACAGTAGCATGTAGTATTAATGCCATCACAGTAGCATGTAGTATTAATGCCATCACAGTAGCATGTAGTATTAATGCCATCACATTAGCATGTAGTATTAATGCCATCACAGTAGCATGTAGTATTAATGCCATCACAGTAGCATGCAGTATTAATGCCATCACAGTAGCATGTAGTATTAATGCCATCACAGTAGCATGCAGTATTAATGCCATCACAGTAGCATGTAGTATTAATGCCATCACAGTAGCATGCAGTATTAATGCCATCACAGTAGCATGTAGTATTAATGCCATCACAGTAGCATGCAGTATTAATGCCATCACAGTAGCATGTAGTATTAATGCCATCACAGTAGCATGCAGTATTAATGCCATCACAGTAGCATGCAGTATTAATACCCTCACAGTAGCATGTAGCATTAATGCCATCACAGTAGCATGCAGTATTAATGCCATCACAGTAGCATGCAGTATTAATGCCCTCACAGTAGCATGTAGCATTAATGCCATCACAGTAGCATGCAGTATTAATGCCATCACAGTAGCATGCAGTATTAATGCCATCACAGTAGCATGTAGTATTAATGCCATCACAGTAGCATGTAGTATTAATGCCATAACAGTAGCATGCAGTATTAATGCCATCACAGTAGCATGCAGTGTTATGATTTTGCTGTCACAGATGAGTGTTTAAGAACAGAGAAAAATCATTAGTTTAGCTTGATCAGGGGGCTGAAAAGCCTGTGGTTAAATATGAGAGGGAATCCGACTGAAACTCCTGTAATGTATAGGAGGCTTAACAGCAGTGCTATTGAATGTTATACTGTTCACTCCTGTAATGTATAGGAGGCTTAACCGCAGTGCTATTGTATGTTAAACTGTTCACTCCTGTAATGTATAGGAGGCTTAACAGCAGCGCTATTGCATGTTAAACTGTTCACTCCTGTAATGTATAGGAGGCTTAACAGCAGTGCTATTGTATGTTAAACTGTTCACTCCTGTAATGTATAGGAGGCTTAACAGCAGTGCTATTGCATGTTAAACTGTTCACTCCTGTAATGTATAGGAGGTTTAACAGCAGTGCTATTGTATGTTAAACTGTTCACTCCTGTAATGTATAGGAGGCTTAACAGCAGGGCTATTGCATGTTAAACTGTTCACTCCTGTAATGTATAGGAGGCTTAACAGCAGTGATATTGTATGTTAAACTGTTCACTCCTGTAATTTATAGGAGGCTTAACAGCAGGGCTATTGCATGTTAAACTGTTCACTCCTGTAATGTATAGGAGGCTTAACAGCAGTGCTATTGTATGTTAAACTGTTCACTCCTGTAATGTATAGGAGGCTTAACAGCAGGGCTATTGCATGTTAAACTGTTCACTCCTGTAATGTATAGGAGGCTTAACAGCAGCGCTATTGCATGTTAAACTGTTCACTCCTGTAATGTATAGGAGGCTTAACAGCAGTGCTATTGCATGTTAAACTGTTCACTCCTGTAATGTATAGGAGGCTTAACAGCAGCGCTATTGCATGTTAAACTGTTCACTCCTGTAATGTATAGGAGGCTTAACAGCAGTGCTATTGCATGTTAAACTGTTCACTCCTGTAATGTATAGGAGGCTTAACAGCAGTGCTATTGCATGTTAAACTGTTCACTCCTGTAATGTATAGGAGGCTTAACAGCAGCACTTTTGCATGTTAAACTGTTCATTTAAAACAAAGTGGGACAATTAACTTAATTTATTTCAGGCACAATAATAGGGCTATTTTTACATCCAGGAGTTAAAGAGATGACTCCCTTTTAAAAGCGATGTGGCTTTTTTATGAGAGTCACTCTCAAGCTTGGCTACATTTGATCACATTAATGATCGCCGGTGTTTAATGAACAGTCTGCAATTTTCAAATTATTTGGCGAACGGCGGCGTTCCTGTCGGCCATCGATCCCTTTTCAGTGTTAACATCAATTTCGTCTGAGCGTGTTACAAAGAACGGGCACTGCCACGCTGCTTCCCTCCAGCCATATCGCCGCTAGCCCCCCCCCCCCCCCCCTGTAACACTGATTAAATCTCATGGTAGACTGCAAGTATGTAAGTCAATAAATGTGATGGAAATATAAGAGATGAATGGAGAGGGAAAGTGCTGTGCTCAGCAAGACACAATTTTTTAAAAACCTCGCCCAAACAGGCCGGGAACATTCGCTTTCATAAGAAAATGTAATAATAATAATAATAAATTCAATGAAAAAGAAAAAAAAGTCTATGGTTGCCAAGTCAACATGTCACTTGTGCAAAGAAAAACTAGCTCTTTTTCTGGATACCGCATATTTCATCATTTACCACGATTATATCAAACCGAAAAAAGAAGTAACAACAGAGAATATTTTTTATACCCAACCGTCCAAAGCAAATTCAAAGCAAGCTCATAAACAGGACTGCGGCAATTTGTTTTAATCATGTTTTTGCAACAGCCGTGAAAAAAATGAAGCAAAACTTTCTGTTACCCATTAAAGGCTTATTGTGATGTATCTGATTTACGCCCGATATGCTCGGCATGATAATTACACCTGCGATTTACCCTCGGACCTTTGGCTCAGGCTCAATATGCATTTATTAGGGAAACCGCTGAGGGTTGAGGTCAAGTGTGAAAAGTTTAGGTCACACTCAACATTGTTCAAAATGGCTTTTAAGCCCAACAAGTGCTTAAAATTATAGGCGTGACCACATTTGTTTCTTGTGAGCAATTACCTGCAATGCTCTGAAATAAACTGCCAAAATTAAATAAAGAAATTTACAGTCGTTTGTGTATTTGTACTGTGCAAAGACTTCTGGGATACATGTGGTGTACAGTAATAATACAGAGGTGACTATACTATGGAAAGAGGCAGAAATTAAGGCCTGACATCTAGTGTAAACTCCCAACTGTTAGGCCCTGCTCACATCGTCCAAATCAGCCAGATCTCAAATGGCACTGTCAGGCCAAAATGTGTCCGTGAGCCAAAATGTGTCCGGGCCAGGCATCGGAATGCTTGGAATGTCGTTGCTATGCCAACAGACACGCGAGCATTGTGACGCGATAGCATTGCACTTGCTTTGACCTCAGAATCGCCGGGTGACAAGCTCGCGCTTGCTTTTATCCTACAAAACATGACAACAACTCACTAAATAAAAGTTAACAAATAACATTTATTGAAAACAATATTCAACGTAACAAAACATTTTTAGGAAACGTAATAATAATCGGTATTAATCGGTCATCAGAAAAACTACCAATAGGCCCACAAAAAAATAACAATTAGGCCTACTGTACGACGTGACATTAGATTAGTTTTATTGGGCTATTCAACAACGCGATTGGCCTACTTACTCTTTCCACCTCGCTGGTTTAACTTGCAGTGCGAACAGGCTAATGGGGTTTTTTTTTAATCCGGCGTTGTTAACATTATTAACGGATGCTCGTTTTTTTATAAAGCAACATTTGACCAGGAAACTACTATGTAGTATTGCTAGCTAGTTAGTTTCAGTAAAATACTATCTACTTCGAAATGAATCACTAGCTAACACAATCTAAAATCGAAAACAATTAACAATATAAAGCTTAGTAGCCTATACAAAGGGAAATTATAAAGGTTATCTGAGTGATAGTGATGGTTATTTGAGTGATGTAGTGATTTATCTCCGTCCAACGATCTCCGGCGATTCTGAGGTCAAAGCAAGTGCAATGCTATCGCGTCACAATGCTCGCGTGTCTGTTGGCATAGCAACGACATTCCAAGCATTCCGATGCCTGGCCCGGACACATTTTGGCTCACGGACACATTTTGGCCTGACAGCACCTTTAGCATCGCGATTGGAAAACATATTTGCTTTTAGGCTGCATTCTTTCACACACACACACACACACACACACACACACACACACACCGTATGTGTGTAATAATCATGTTCAGCAGCTGTATACGGGTCGTGACCTTTAACTGGAGGCTATCGTCTTCCTTTTTCTAGTTCCTCTTCTCACAAATTAAAATATGACAAAGCGCTCTTCAACTTTGCAAATGGATTAGTGTATATCATACCAGTCAAGTATAAACTATTTTTCCATTGCTGACTATGCATTCTGGACTATGCTTAATTCCCCCTCTCATTGCTGAAACAGAGACACTGTCCATCCATACATCCATTATCTAACCCAATTTTTTCTAGTCAGGATAGAGGCATGGGGGCTGGAAAAAATCCCAGCATGCATTGGGAAAGAGGCCGGATGCACCATAGGAATAATAATAATGATAGGCATTTATATAGCGCCTTTTCTCACACTAAAAGCACTTTACAATGATGAGGGGAAACTCACCTAAACCACCATCAATGTGTAGCGCTCACCTGGGTGATGCAGCGGCAGCCATTTTGCACCAGAATGCTCACCACACATCAGCTAAGGTGGAGAGGGAGGGAACAGTTTTTAACCAATTAAACTGGGGGATTATTAGGTAGCAGATTGGAATTTTAGCCCGGACACCCCCTACTCTTTATGTTAAGTGTCATGGGATCTTTAATGACCACAGTGATTCAGGACCTCGGTTTAACGTCTCATCCCAAAGACGACATCTCCTACAGCACAGTATCCCCAACACTACATATTTGAAGGTCCCTATTTGCCCACAAACACCACTTAGTTTTCCCAGATGGTCTCCCAACCAAGTATTAATCAAACCCACACCTGCTTAGCTTCAGCCATTTAGCAGGAACAAATTGCATGGTGGTATGGCTGTTGGTACACCCTGGACAGGTCTCCAATCCATCACAGGGCACACACACCATTCACTCAAACACTCATACCTATGGCCAATTTAGAGTCTCCAATAGTCTAACCGGCATGTCTTTGGACTGTCGGAGGAAACCGGAGTACCCGGAGGAAACCCGCACGGACACGGGGAGAACATGCAAACTCCGCACAGAAAGGCCACAAGAAAGACATTGTTGCCGTGAGCGACAGGCACTGCACCAGGGACACAGCCTTGGAACACATTCTCCCAAATTTGCTGTTGTAACCCTGAGCAAAGTGCAGCGACGAAGCAGACGCTGCAGTGGCAAAATAGCGGAAATAAGAATCTAATATCCATGGATAAGGACTTCGATGATGTAACGTCATGCTTGTTAGCCAGGCACGGAAGCTGGTCACGTTTTCATTTCCATTTAAAAACCATAAAGAATTTTGGCAGCACAAGCATATTTCACGGGAGCCACGGTTACGTAACCGAATGATTTATTAAAGAGAGATGTAGTCCGTACTCAAGCTCGGTAACACTTGCCCCCGAACTCACCCCATCACTTATCCACACTCTGCTGCTATGCCAGTGCAGCCCGTGCGCGGCGTCAGAACTCAAAACAGTCGCTCTGGAAACGGGCCTTTCTCTCTCGCATCAGCACCATTTCACGATGCCCGTCGCATGCATTAGGGATGGCATCACTGTGCTGAGCCTGAAAGTAACACATTTTTACAAAGAAGTGTTTTCACCCATAAAAAACCCATCGAATTCTGCTGAAATCATGTGATTAACAGCGAACGGTGAAAAGAGATACGTTTTTAAATGTACTAGCGTTAGCGACAGGGTCCTGTTTCCAGAAGCTTCTCTGAAGGAATCATGGGTAAAACTCATTACGCACGTCAGGCTCTCAGGAATATGCTCATTCTGAATATGTTCTTCCAGGACGTCCGAGGTGGACCTCTGCTTCCAGGAATCACTCCTCGCTACCAGTCTCTCTGTTTTAAACTTCTACACGTGTGAATCTCCCGCGATCGAGGCAACACCACAGCATCCATAAAATAAATATAAAAAATAAAAACGGTTTGATTTATTAGCGATGTTTCGCTTGATCTGCATTTAATGTGCGGCCCTATAAGGCTCCAGTGAAGCACTTTCTAAAAGCAAATTACCTGCTCCATCTCAATCCTTTATGAGTTTACTGAGCATTGAATTTAACACACATTAATATTCCACTGGGCCAAAAATCCTGCCATTTGCAGCAAGTCAACTATATGGTTTTTGCTCACTGTAGCCTAAATGAGTTTCTATTCAATAGGATTAAACATTACAATAGTAATACAGTCATTTTGAGAATAATAAAAATTCCTCGAAAAACATCAGTCATGTAATCACGCACCAATGGAACAAGCAACACACGTACGCTAAAATGAAACGAGCGTTGAGTTGTTGTAAATCACTCATTGTAGACTTTTATGATAGCATATTAAACAGTAAGGCGACATCATAACAGGTTATGATGTTTCTTTAGGGTGTAATATGCTATCATTCAAACGTGAAACATGATTTTTTTATATACACAGAGAGAGACACACACACACACACACATATAAAGCCCCCTCCAAAGCTTTTTGTCTCACCCCCGAACCCTCCATCTCCGCCACCCCAGCCCAAAACTGCTATGAGCCCACACCCTGAGTCGGCCCGAGAAGGAGGGGCTTCCCCATTGAGTTTCTCTCCTGCCAAGAGTTCTTCCTACACGCCCCCCAGCGGAGACTCTCCTGCCATTGCCCCCCAAGGCTTGTGTTCACGGGGGGAGGGCTTTAGGCTTTAACCCTTTGAAGAGTAGGCTGTTTGGAATACTTTTTCAAAATTCTAAATCAGTGTTCTAGAACTCATCTGCTTTAAATTACCAGTAGTGATTGTTACATCAGCATGAGAATGTTCAGTTAAGAACATTCTAAATCACATATTTGTGATCTTACACCTTAAATGGTTAAAGCATGTTGTGGCAATATCTTGTGCAGTATATAAATAAATTGGACTTTAACCTATTTTAAATAATCTAATGGATGCTATGTGTTTCAGTGCCAATACATACCAGCAGACTGTCTAGGACTCAAACCTATGATCATCTGGCAATTATGTCTAATACCCTGACATGAGTGGACTACCCTTTCATACTCTAAACACACTATTATAGAAGGTATATTTTCCGCATTCATAAGGTCCTTTATCGGGGTAGCACTGAATCAGCGGCTACACCAAGATACAGAACATTAAACCGATTCGGTCGCCTCCATTTAATTGTTCAATTTTCCAAAAGGACTTTGCACGGGCTTCAGTATGCAGATGATACGCGTGGAACTCCGAATGCAGAATAATGATGTCACGGAGGAAACGGATAACAGACGAGCTTTTGGGGAACATTTGGTTTTGGAATTTTGTTGCGTTCTCTGTTCTCTGTTCGGGACCAGGGGCTGACTTTGTAAAGGTGTTTCTCCTCTAGGCTGGTGACGGGGTGGTTTTTTAAAAAAGCAGGCGATCTTGGCCCAAGACAGACACACACACAATACCTACACACAAAGACACAAACATCAGAGGAGCTACCGGCCACTCTATAGGTAAGGAATGCGTAACTGTCTTTTTTTATGTCAGATGCGTGTATGATATTTCAGTTTTATCTGAATGTTTTTTTTACATTTTAAACAAACGTTAGCCTATTGAAATATATATAAAAAACGCTTTGCTAATAATTGATGCTGTCACCTGTTATGAAGCACGGATAAAAATACAAGAACGTATTATACGCTATTTTACATTACTGAAATAATTACAGAAGATTCGGCAAAGGTCAGAGCTTCTGGGGAAATCTAAAGGAAAAAACATCGCCCGGCCACTGAGCGCGCGTGGAGGCAAACTGAATACTTTTGACTCGAAATGCTCGCGCCTTCGCTCAGTCACTCCCACCGAGTCCTTCGAACTGCAGCGCTGGGAAGACAAACTATTGATGCAGATCTATTTATATAGCTTCGAAGCAAGCAACAGAGTTGAGAGGGCTAGTTTACCAATTATAGCAAATGTATGCGGGCGAAGTGCTGGACACATTCACAGCTGGACTGTTTTTAAAAAGCTTTGGAAATTGGCTGAGAGCCCTTTGTAAATACAAAAGAAGCGCTGACCGCGTGCGTTTGCTTCGCATGAATTGCACGCTGACAGTACATTGCCAATAGCTCCCAAAAAAACATTTTCAGCACGAGAACTTTAATACACGGACAATTGAACTATATTTGATTTAGGTAGCCTATACTGTAGAGATAGATAGATTGCGCGGACGCTGTGTCCATCTTTCGTTCTAATACAGTATTTATAAAATCAGCGGTTTGACTGTCTCTTGCGTAAATAGGCATCATCTTAAAGATTGCTTAAAAGTATAGCCTAACAACTTTTAAAAACACTTTATACTACATGTAATCAACACTGAATCTTAAAGAATCCTAAAACATCTTGAGTCGACCAACGCTATATATATATATATATATATATATATATATATATATATAAGCACCACAGCGTAAAAAGGATAATAGGACACATCGTATGTTCACGTGTCCTCCTAGATTTAACTGAAGGGGGTATGCAAAATAGACTGCAAACATTTGGAAGTAGGCTACCACGCTTTGTTCGAGGACCATACTTAGCCTATTGGTCGATATGAAAGCAATTGTTTCTGTGGGTAGTACTTAAATTGGTACAGTGAAAAGTAGTGCCAGGAAGACTGGACGTCCGCAGAGAGGCGATGTGATGTGTCTGTGTGTGCGTGTCTCTTCTTCTGCTTCTGACTAGGCGCGCGAGAGTGAATGGGCTGGCTGTCAATGTTAGCACGTTCCATCCTGCAGCAGTTGAGCTCGCTCCAGCGCTCCTTTAAATAGAGTTCGGGCGGCACAGATGTGTTGGAGCAAGCTTTGGTGGAGGCTCGTGTCACCGCGACGGACAAAACAATAACATGGATTTAAATTTGAGACTAGTTTTTTCGGTGAAACGTTGGCTCTGTAGCTCTTGGTGTTGTTAGCGAGGGAAAGAATGGGAGACTGGCTATCGGCAAAACACACGGGCCCCCCAGTCGCTTGCTGTTGAATGCGGGTCTGGATGCGCTGTCCCAGGTTCTGAATCGCCGGGCTTGTCGCGTGTCTGCGGCACGCGCTTCGAGCTGTGACTGAACGCGGTCGTTTCCAGATGAGATCGGAGGCGGACTGACGTGAATGCTAAATAATCGCACGCAGGTCCCGGTTAATACACCCTCCTCAAAGTAAATGGGATTTCACGTCCTCCGATCGTTTGAAGGATGGAGAGATTTTCCCTGTCTGCCGCGCTCATGTTGGGTCTGACCTGTCTCGGCGTATCTTTGGTTTCAGCAGGTAAGTTTAAATTCGCTTTGTGTTCGTATGCATGCATTTTATGGACATCTATATTAATGTTTACAGTGAAGTGCTTTCTGTTTATTCTTAATTTTAACCAGGTGTGTACGTTATGCCGACCACGAGATAGTGAAACACGGCATTCCGATTTTGCTTAATTACACTTGTTTTGCAAATATGTTTTCTGATGGCTATTTTTAAAATGCATGTATTTTGTTTTTATATGCAACATTATTTTCTCATTGATAGACGAGTCCTAAAATATAAAATAATAAGCGTCTTAAAGTATGCAACAGATATTGGCTGTAGCTGATTTAAATATTATTGTAATCATGAATGGTCTATTGTGCACAATATTATTGCAGTTTCCTCGGAATTTAAAACAACAATTTTCAGTTGAAATTGACAGGGAAGACCGACCTTTTTAGAATGCAAACGTTAGAATACTTTCGCGTGTATATTATAGTGAGGAGGTAGTAACAAAGCGCGAAAAGGCTAATGTCATACTGCACTGTGTGTGACACAGTGACTCGGGTGTACACAAACAGTGGCCTTCAACCCAAGTTTCATAACTGACGGCCCTCGCGCACTGCATTACGTGAAGGTAGGAGCAAGCTTGTCTCGAGAGGTGTGCGCGTGTTCTATATTCCAACCTGCGACTGACCCTCGGATTTAAAAGAAAAACCGACCTAATGTGAAAAACCAAGTGCGCTTGTCGCGTTAAGGTGGAAAACTTTTGACAAATGTAAAGGACACATTTTTTTACAAACCAAACAAAATAATGCACGCCATTGCGTTTTGTCGTAAGGTCTATAGCACTACAGACTTATCGACTCTTCTTAAGGTAGCCGTTGAGTGAGAATACGTCGGCTATCTCTGCAATGTTTCGTCATGTCCCCTTTGTCTCTTCAATAACTTCTGCCATCTTCAGCTTTTAAGTCCTGGTGTATTTTAGTGACAACACGTATACCTTATGATAAAAGTACTTCTTCTTCTTCTTCTTCTTCTTCTTCTTCTTCTTCTTATTATTATTATTCGTATCCTTCTTCTCTTCTTCTTCCGGAGCCATTACATTGACATAAGTAACGTTAAACTTTTATTTTTATTTTTTTCTCAAACGGTAACGTTATTAATGCTCACGTCACAGAACCATCCTGTGCACCTCACTTTCTCTGCGTTGTGATTGGCCTGCCATGCCCAGTGACCCTCGGGGTCCTTGGTTGAATAATCTGTGCGCTCGACACCTCAGCGCGATATAATATGAACGCTTTAAAATTACAGACAGTATGGCAGAAAGTGTTTTATTAAACTCTTACCCGTCAATCTGAGATGTATTCAATTCTGCTTTCCTAAAGAGTTTCATGTTACCTGCAGTCTCCTCTCTGAAGATCACAACAGATTGTCTTGGTATAAAATGTTTGGGCGTAGCTCTACGGATGAAACTCAAGACTAGTAGTGATTCGCTCTAAACACAAACAGCTCAGGGACTTAGATTTTTTCTTCCATCATCTTTTTTTTGTGTTGCTTCCATTAAAGACCTGTTGTGGACAGAGGCCTAATAAGTCTTATTGAGTTACACCACAATGGCTTGCACTATTACACGCGGGGGGGGAAAAGCACATTGTGGATCTGTGGATCTAACAACTTCCCATTTCCAGAATAATACATACTGGACTCTGTATAAAGCTGTATAAGAGTAAGATATCTTTTTTAAGTTACCAAATGCAGAAGTACGTAGCTAAATGTTAATGAAAATCTAAATTCCCACTGTGTTCTAGTCAGGTACGCTGTAGGTGTCTGTGTACATTGTGGCGTGTGAGTGAAAAGACGCACTGTGTTCTAGTCAGGTACGCTGTAGGTGCCTGTGTGTACATAGTGGCGTGTGAATGAAAAGACGCCCTGTGTTCTTGTCAGGTACGCTGTAGGTATCTGTGTGTACATTGTGGCGTGTGAGTGAAAAGACGCACTGAAGTGCTGATTGACTGTAAGCGGCTGTAGCTGTGATGTGGCAGTTAGACAGGTGACGCTCAGTAATCACATGTTCACCGCGTCGTTTCTAAGCTGGGGGGACACCTCAGCGTGTCATTCCTGCCCCGCTAACACCCTGACGGACAGCGCAGCGCGTAGCCATCGCAGTGTTTGACAGTAAATTGATGGGAACACACACACCTGCTTCATGTGGGCATGAGCAGCTTGCTGTGCTTATGGCATTGAGGCTTTGAACGGCTCTGAAACGCTTCTGCAGTCCCGACCCCCTCCTATCCCTGGCTGGTTCCAGAAGACATTACCTGCCTGACCTCGGGATCTCTCACCCTTCTGATGATATTATGGCATTGTATGGACCAAACTTTGACATATATGTGATACAAAGTCCATTATATACTCACCATCACGTTTAAATCCAATTTGAATCGTATAATTAAAGGAGAGAAACATAACTACACTACCCAGAATCCCCGGTCGTACATCGCTGGCTCTTGCTTTTGCTAGCTAAAACGCAGTAGCTACCGGCCGCTCTGCTAGCGAAAATGGCTATCACTTTGTTTTATTATGGAAGTGAAACTAAGAGTATCACCAAGGGCGAAAATCATTATCAGTCTGGTCATGTCGAAAGTGTCACATGGCTTTATGGCTTTCACTTCAGCAGTGGTGGTGAGCGAGTGAGTAGCCCGGATGTTGTAGTCGTTTTAGTTGTTTTTTTTTAAACGTGTTTGTTGTTTATTTGTTGAATATAGAAAAAAAACATTTTCAGTCCATTGACTCCCATTGTATTTTTTCAGAAAAATTGCACCAGACGTTCGTCACCAAAGTAGGCGGGACTACGGAGCTCTATCCGCAATGAGGAGGTGGGGCTAGCACTGAGGAGGCGGGGCTAGTAATCTGGGAACTAGGTATTGGCAATGAGGAGGCGGAGCTAGTGATCTCAGGACTAGATTTTGGCAGCAGTGTGGAGGCGGGGTTTGTGCTCTGAAACTAGGTATTGGCATTAAAGAGAAGGGGTTTGTGATATGAGGGCTACATATTAGCGGCAGTGTTTGCTCGAGTTTGCCGGGACACTGATGCAGCACTCTGATAAAACCATCAACATTTAAAAATTTGTTTCAAATAGATCACACAGAAATGCGTCTTATTTCAAATCTCATAAAGTTTATCCGAGACTAATGTACTCTATCAGTGCAAAATTTATTGAAGCAACGCTGATGTCCGTTCTAAATCATTTAGATTGCCCAATAATTTATTTTATGTGATATTGTTCTTTGATAGCTGTAGCTCACCCGCACAGCAGTCTACAACAGTAATCACGAGCTACACCTGCAGGCCACACATGCATTCTGGGTAAAAAACCTTTTACCGCCATCCACTATAGCCGTGCCTGTGAACCAGCAGTGACTCCGGAAATTTGGCAAGAATAATTGGTGGAAAAGAAAGCAGTGTAGAGACCAGGTCTCTGGGTTAGAGGGAGGGAGAGAGGGAGAGAGAGAGAGAGGGAGAGAGGGAGAGAGAGAGAGAGAGGGAGGGAGCGAGGGAGGACTGTGGCCGTGTGCCGTTTTCTGCTGCTTGTGTGAGCCGAAGGGCCTGCTCTTTTCATTAAATATTTTTACAGTCTCGACTCTCATGGTCTGTGAGGGTTTCCAGGGCGATACTCAGGGGGAAGCTGGTGGGGGGAGATCAGTAGCGCACAGAGGCGCCTGGACGGATGGACGGCTGGACGTACGGAGAGATTAAAAAATGGAGGGGTGGATTTATATAGAGGTGGACATCTAGATGAACTGACAGAATGAGGGAGAGACCGATTGGTTTAGGGAAAAACAGAAGGCAATGATTGGTCGACGCTGCACCCAATCAGATTCCCCGAATCCTCCACAGCACAGCCTCGCCTTTCTAACGCTGCGCTCGGGCTGATACTGAAAGACCGAGGGTGATTATTTACAGTGTGTCAGTATCCAAAAAGTCATTTAAAATTGAAAGTACAGGCACTAATGTTTCAGGAGGAAGGACACTCGCTCTTTTAAACAATAGATCAACCTTTATAATCCTCTCAAATAAATAATACAAGAAGAGCAACAGGAAGAAGAAGAATAAGAACTGATGTGTACTCTGAGACCTATTTCTATCCTTAAAAGACTTCAAAATATATAATTTTACTGAGCACTAAAATCCCTTTGAAGATGCAGGACAGCCATTTGTGGCCTAATGCAGAGAAGTTAAGGTTTATGACGTTTTAATGCTTCCCAATTCCTCAAGGTTTATTGCACCTCAGTACGATTATTGGCACACTCAGGGAAAGCCAAAGCTCTCTTATAAACGGGCTGGGCATTGCTGTTCTCCCCACCATTAATCCAAAGTCATATTCCCTGCCAGACTATAACAGAGCCTGGGTCCAGACTTCCAGACTCTAGCAGGGCCTGGGTCCAGACTGCCAGACTATAGCAGAGCCTGGGTCCAGACCTCCAGACTATAGCAGAGCCTGGGTCCAGACTGCTAGACTATAACAGAGCCTGGGTCCAGACTGCCAAACTATAACAGAGCCCGGGTCCAGACCTCCAGACTATAGCAGAGCCTGGGTCCAGACTGCTAGACTATAACAGAGCCTGGGTCCAGACTGCCAAACTATAACAGAGCCCGGGTCCAGACTGCCAGACTATAACAGAGCCTGGGTCCAGACTTCCAGACTCTAGCAGGGCCTGGGTCCAGACTGCCAGACTATAGCAGAGCCTGGGTCCAGACTGCCAGACTATAGCAGAGCCTGGGTCCAGACTGCCAGACTATAGCAGAGCCCGGGTCCAGACTGCCAGACTATAGCAGAGCCTGGGTCCAGACCTCTAGACTATAGCAGAGCCTGGGTCCAGACTGCTAGACTATAACAGAGCCTGGGTCCAGACTGCCAAACTATAACAGAGCCCGGGTCCAGACTGCCAGACTATAGCAGAGCCTGGGTCCAGACTGCCAGACTATAACAGAGCCCGGCTCCAGACTGCCAGACTATAACAGAGCCTGGGTCCTGA
>CM040406.1:66706544-66734044 GCA_022702515.1 Ilyophis sp. 1 JC-2022 | reverse complement strand
CCAAGCTGTTGTGGCTGCGTATGGATCTTCCACACGCTACTGAGGTCCCTGACAGTGTACAATGAATAAAGTGTAAAAATGGCCAATATGTGTTGTTATTTCCTTATTACTGTGGGAGAGTGCAATCATCCAGTCCACCAAGCAACTCAAAACGAGAGTGAATACCAACAGAAGAATATTGCAGGGGATTTTGGCACATTTTTTTGGGCCGCTACCCACACGGTTAGCTGTGTTGCTCATTCCACGAATGCATGATCCTTACAAGTTGTACCTCGTTGTAAAGGTGACTAATCAGGCTTTGCAACGATATAAAATACAATACCAATTGGTATTATTAAAGGGGAGGAATAATCGACCGAAATAAGGTTTCCGATCATTTTTTGAGGAGTTTATAACGTACGACTGAGCAACCAAACAGAACAGCGCTAAAATACTCTGTCATTGTGAATGCTATGAATTCTAACAAAGCAGGCCACCACGAGCCACTACGGGAACGGCACGAACACAATATCAATACATTACAGTTATTTGGCAGACGCGTTTATCCAAAGCGACGTACAATAAGTGCATATTGAACGAAGCAAAGTCACGAAAGCGCTACTTTATCACAACGTAGATGCTATCGCTAGTAGTACTCAACACAATACAGTCAGCTATACATTCTAAGCGATCCGATAGCTAAACCAAATAGAAAATAAAAAATAAACGGAAAGAACGTACTATATAATTTGCCTTATACATGTAGTTATTCAAGGTGGAGTCTGAAAAAGTGTGTTTTCAAATATGTTCAGCATTATTAGCAGGCTAACAGTGGTCTATTACGACTGATGCAAATACAAAAATAACGACTATATAGCACGCAGTGGAAAAACGAATGTATATAATCAAAATATTACAAGCAGTAATACTTACATGTCGAGGAGGATATCTTCCCCATATTGATAGGCACCTCTTCCACAGAATCTATGCTACAGGGATTAGAAGAATCTCTGTTGTTGTCCTCTTCTGACCGACTTCGGGAAAACTACTAAAAAGTCACATCAAAGTTGCGCGCAGTTTTATAGCGTAATACCAAATGCGTCATAGTCAAACCAAATGCGTCATCTGCGCATGCCAGCGTAAAATTGTCGTGATATAACAAGTATTGCAGTTACGCTCGCCCTTAAATAGTTAATCCAAGCTTTCATTTACACATGTAAATTACTTTTGGGAAGCTTGTCGTGCCTTCTATTGGATAAAACAATTGTCGATCAAACCAGAATAAAATTGCAAGCGTCACAGCCGTGCAATCAGGGAGGGGGAGTTACGCAGAGCTAGTTTCGTTTGTCTAATAGTGTTCCAATGCGCTGTGTATTTTTCAAACGGATTGTCCAAGACAATAAATGACCACGGAATCTTGAAAGGGACATATCTACGCTTAAATCCACGGGAGGATTGTACACGAATTCCATATTTAATTGCAGATATTGATAGTAGAATGGCATTGTATGATTTCACTTGTTTATGTCGGTATTGATTGAGCAGCGATTTGCACCGCTGTATTTGCATACGGTCGGGCTATTGGTGGGTTTATCTGGTTGCTGGACGGAATTCTGATATGATATGATGAATACATATATTTATGAACTCCCAACATAGACGCTATTGCCCACTATGTCACGCATGGGTAGGTATAGGCTGGGTGGGGAGTGCTTGTTAAATGGACTTGCTACGGAAAGATAGTGACACTTAGAAACTACGCATTGGTCAGAAATCGTCGCGAATGGTCTACCAATAAAGTTAAAATACCGCGTTTGGGTTTTCCACTAATAGTTTGGCTGCAGGAGCAACGCGTGTCTCAGTTGCGTAAAACTGTCTCGCAGGCGAGCCAAAATAGACTATCTGCACTAAGTAGTTAAAGAGTTGCATTAGCAGAGAGAGAGAGAGAGAGAGCGATAGAGAGGGAGAAAGAGAGAGAGAGATGCCGGTAAAAGAAGAGGGGGGGGGGGGGAAAGAGCGGTTTCTTGAGTCATCACAGTTTCTGTCCAAGCTGATAAGTCAGTCTCAGAAAACTCCTGGATCTGGTCATGTGACCAGGGTCAGCTATCCCACTGTCTCTAACGGATTCTCTCGCACAGAGACTCTCTATCGCCCCCTACAGGCCGTTATAAGTGCACCCCCAGAGGTCACCCTCCTTATGTCATAGGATTGAATAGCTCGCTGGTGTTTTGAGCCCTCACCGTTGACTTCAAGGCAGCGACTTAGCAGTAAAGTAGCTTGGTTAAAATAACGTTAGCTAGTTATGTTATTCTATGTTCTCAGGTCCAATTAACGTACCAGACAACTAAGCTAGCTGCCTTACCCATATGCTAGCTAACGTCAGCTAACGTTAATTGGACCTGAGAACATAGAATAACATAACTAGCTAACGTTATTTTAACCAAGCTACTTTACTGCAAAGTCGCTGCCTTGAAGTTTAACGTACCAGACAACTAAGCTAGCTGCCTTACCCATACGCTAGCTAACGTCAGCTAACGTTAATTGGACCTGAGAACATAGAATAACATAACTAAGCTAACGTTATTTTAACCAAGCTACTTTACTGCTAAGTCGCTGCCTTGAAGTCAACGGTGAGGGCTCAAAACACCAAAGACCGATTGAATATGAAGCAGTGCCAGGCCAAAGGCACAGTAAAGATGTTGACTCAAAAATAAAGGTGGTTTGGGGCTGACGCAGCCTAACAGGGTTTCAGTGTCGCTTAATCCTTCAGGAACTGGGCCCGTGATGGAGGTACTTTTGAGTTCAGGCACTTAACCAGCACTGCTTCAGTTAAATATTCAGCTGTATGAATGGGATTGTGTTCGAAAGAATGTAAGCTGTGTCTTTGTGCATAAAAGCATCTGTTAAATAATGCCTAAAATGTGCTAAAGTGCTCTAAAGTGTTGGCAGGACAATTCAGAGCCGGTTAAACCCGGCAAAGCAAGCACACAGCGCCCCCTATCTGCCCACCTCAGCACAGCCGTGAGACTGCCAGTGTTTGAGTAAATCAGTGCTTCTGCGTTCTGTTCGCAAACAATACATTACAGGCATTTACCAAACAGATGCTTATCCAAAGCAACTTACACAGCTGCTTGCATTTTTTGTGTGTAAATGCTAATGTACGTGAACAAACAAAGTAAAACACTGCATGTAATTAGGGTTACAGCTGGATTTACACACTGGAATGCAGGTTAAGTACCTTGCGCAAGGGCTCAATGGCCTCTGGGACTTGAACCCAATGGCCCCTGGGACTTGAACCTGCAACCGCTTTGTTACAAGGCCGGTTCCTTAACCGTTATACTACAGGGCCAGCGATACATAGTGAGGCAGCTGAGATTTGGATCAGCAATTAAGAGAGGGAAACACAGTTCACAAACGGTCATGCCGGTAACGGGTAGCTGTAGCGCCAATTTGCAGAAAGTTGGAGTGTAACAGCCATCGGCAACGGCTGTTCTAGGCGCTCGCTTTTCCGGAAGCGTGGATGATGCCGCGTAACGGGAATTCATTATTCATACTAATATGTTAATTTCAAAGATTTATGCAAATGTGATATGCAAAGAGTTCTTCTGTAAGCAGACAGGAGAACGGTTAGCCCACAGCTGATATAATGCGTTTTATGAACATTTTCCACAAAATATCAGAATGCTGAAAAGAAAAATTTGAATTTGAATATTTTACTAATTATGGTTCAGCAGTGCCTGTAAAATAAATTTCTCCTCGGGGATAATAAAAATAACCTTGACCTTGACCTTGACCTCATCTCCTCCCTGGTGTGCTGGTCATCACCTTTGAGTTTGTTTCTGCTCAGCCAATGTGAAATACAGCCAATTTAAGTTAAAAATGAATTTGTGCATCTTCTCCCATTAAGTTACTGATTCATGATAGCACAGATCAAATACGTTTCAACCTGGTTAATTCAGTCTAATTCTGTAGTATATTATTTTATGTCCTTTTATACTGTCATAATAAAGCATGTTTCCCTCTAACAGTTGAAGCTCAATGCTTGTAATGGCTATTTGAAAATACAGGATCTCTAGCTTACAGAAAATCCCATCAAATCCACTGGTAAAATGGCTTCCTTCCAGATGAAACGGTCCTGTGTCATTACGTCAGCACATCATTCTGGCATATGGTCAGGCTTTTATAGGCTAGTGCGCTTAGATTGCTTGTCACTTATAACAGTTGTATATATGTGGACCTTTCAGAAAATACATAGATAAATACTGTATTTTTTCACAGCCCTGTCTTAAAGAAAAAAAGAAATATAGCAATATTCTCTTCTGGCAAGAATTTGCATATTTGCCTGTGGATTGTAAAGTGTTGCAATGTCCGGATAACATATTTTATTTTCAATATACGACGTACTTTTCCCCACACTTTGTTATTCCCACCACGCTGGAACAGTGTGTCCGTCAGGCTGTGCAGGACTGGAATAACATGCTGGGAATTCCTGGGAATTCATTATTACATTACATTACATTATAGACATTTAGCAGACGCTCTTATCCAGAGCGACGTACATAGTGCATAATTCCTGAGCCGATAGCTCCCTGGATAGCTGAGCAGTTTCAACCTTTGAATTCACGCCATGAATTGGCATTTTG
This sequence comes from Ilyophis sp. 1 JC-2022, assembly GCA_022702515.1. Lineage (NCBI taxonomy): Eukaryota > Metazoa > Chordata > Actinopteri > Anguilliformes > Synaphobranchidae > Ilyophis > Ilyophis sp. 1 JC-2022. Next base: position 66,729,422 of record CM040406.1, on the reverse strand, counting down.
GTGGAATTGAAATTTCCGGAATTATAAGTGTTATGGATCAGAGTTCCTGTGGGGTTTAATTGCACATCCAGAGAAATGCCAGCCAGCTCTGAAACATGTGGGGTTACACTGCAGGTGCCTCACCCAAATTTATATTTAGTTATTTTAATTGTGCGGTTTTTAAGTGGATATATTTTTCAAGCAGTGTACTCCAGATAAAGCAGTTGAGAGAGAGAGAGAGAGAGAGAGAGAGAGAGAGGGAGGGGAGATAGAAGTGTGGAGAGGAAGGTGAAATGCTTTTATATGAACACCAGAAGTCTATTTATGAAATATAACTTCATTTCCTGTCTATTTGGGAACTATTTTAGGTCATGACATAACTAATTGAGTACAGCGCCTAATCATTTTACCCTCTGCATTCATCACATTGGGAGGTGAAAACACTCTCAAAACTCAGTATATGTTGTCTGTACGGACACTGATAGTAAAAATGTGAGAGAATGCCAAAGAAAGAGAGAGAGAGCGATAAAAAACAGTTCATTTTGGTGATCGCAGAATTAGCCAAATGGTATTGCCATGTAAAGAAAGAAAAACCTTCCATTATTCATGTTACAAAGTGTATTGAATACAATGAGAAAAGGCGTGGCCTGAACGTTTAGAGCAGGATAACGGCTGTGTCCAAATACGACCCCTCTTCCCTGTCCACTGTCCCCTGTCTACTATGTGCCCTGTCCCCTCCCTTTGCAAGCAGTGTGCGAAAGAAATCATGCAAAACTCCTTCCAAACTAGTGAGGAAGTAGTTTGTAATATATATTTGTATTGTTTTATTGATAATATCAATCAGTTAACAGATGACGATTGTTACAAAGTGTAGATTATGAATGAAGATAGAATTAACAAAAATAAAAAAGAGTAGTTTGTAATATGTAATATACGGGCGGCAGTGTAGTATAATAGTTAAGGAACTGGCCTTGTGACTGAAAGGTTGCAGGTTCGATTCCCAGGTAGGACACTGCCGTTGTACCCTTGAGCAAGGTACTTAACCTGAATCGCTTCAGTATATATCCAGCTGTATGAATGGATAATATGTAAAAAATGCTAAAAAGTTGTGTAAGTCGCTCTGGATAAGAGCGTCTGCTAAATGCTTGTAATGTAATGTAATATGAACTTGTACCATAGATATACATACACGCTCTATGTCTTTTACGTTTTTACTTCCGGGTTACGTACTGAAATTGTCGGATGAGTGCACCGTTCTGCAGATGAGTGTGCTCTTGAATTCTCTCAACAAAGCTTTTTGACGAAGTGGACTCCAATATGCGCCCCCAAAAGGGTGTAGGGGTCGTATTCGGACACAGCCTAAGAACAGACCTACATAAGCTGTTCATGTAGGAGTCTATTCACACAGCTATGCAGCGATTCACAAACCTTCTGGGCCCACAAGCCAATTAATGAGCCATGGGCATGTGTGTGTGTGTGTGTGTGCGTGTGCGTGAGTGTGTGTGCGTGTGCGTGTGTGTGTGTGTGAATGTGTGTGTGTGTGTGTGTGTGTGTGTGTGTGAATGTGCGTGTGAGTGTGAGTGTGTGTGTGTGTGTGTGTGAGTGTGAGTGTGTGTGTGTGAGTGTGTGTGTGTGTGTGTGAGTGTGCATGTGTGTGTGTGTGAGTGTGAGTGTGAGTGTGAGTGTGTGTGAGTGTGAGTGTGTGTGTGTGTGTGTGTGAGTGTGTGTGTGTGTGTGTAAAGTGAAGTAGGCCTACTGTTCAGTAACTCCCCAATGGGGAGTACTCTTAAGACACCCATGAGTTGCAAAGCAGTGATGTAGCAACTGTGTGGGTATCGCACGGGTATCTGAAGTGCCCCTCTTTCTGTCTCTTATGGATTTTGGAGACATTTGGTCCCACAGGCATTTGTGCTGGGGGGGGGGGGCACAAAATGTGTCAGGCGAAGGAGTCACAGGAGAGCGAAGGAGTCACAGGAGAGTGAAGGAGTCACAGAAGAGCAAAGGAGTCACAGGAGAGTGAAAGAGTCACAGGAGAGTGAAAGAGTCACAGGAGAGTGAGAGTCACAGGAGAGTGAAAGAGTCACAGGAGAGTGAAAGAGTCACAGGAGAGTGAGAGTCACAGGAGAGCGGTGCCAGAGCGTTGCATCAGAAGAACGGCCGACCGTACGACTCCAAAGATGAGCGGTGCTGTATTGCTGTATTGATTTTCATATCACACCTTGTGACATTTCATTAGAGTGAGCGAGCGAGCAAGCGAGAGAGAAAGAGAGAGAGAGAGACCCCCATTTGCCACTCTCAGTGACGACCAAGGCAGTGGGAGGTGGGGGGGGGGGGGTGTATTGATTTCTGAGAGCACATGACTTATTTAGATGGGTAAGGTACCACGTGTAAGAGAAACGTGCCTCGAACTGTGGGCAGCAGGCAGCAGTGTGGAATAGTGGTGACTTTTATTTCCCGCTAGGGAATTTCAGTTGTAGCCCCAGCAACAACAAATAAGACATAGACAGTGGGACCCACAACACACAAACAAACATATCAAACAAAGACATCCAACAGAATCATTACATCAATCAATTGAATTAAGTGAATAAAAGTGCAATACAGCCATGATTAAAAATAGCCCCCGCTGTCCCGAGATGTCCAGTGTCACCAAGCAGTCCAACACACAAACTCCGCCTCCACAAATTTCCCCCATACATGCAGTGCCGCGGTCTCTGTACACCGCCAAAATTGTTTTGTTATGTTGTGCACTGTATATTTTGTATATTGCTGAGCTACCTGTAAGCATTGCACAAAGCAAATTCCGATGATGGAAATAAAGGGAAATTAAGCAACCTCCGGATTAAATGTGATAGCCTATAAGTTTGGTTTGCATAATGTTATGGAACACTGGCATTTGGTCCTCCAAGATGGCGGTTGGCGTAAAAAAGTGGGCGTGTCTGGCCAAATTGTGACGTAGGTGACAGGCCTCTATTACCTATAGTGATTGTGACATCATCATTAGAATGTTCAGTTAAGAACATATTTGTGCTCTTACACCTTAAAGGGTTAACCGCAATCCCATCACTACGTCTCACTGTAAAGCACATGTAGTGTGAGGAAAGCGCTGTATAAATGCGAGCCATTATTATTATTCTTATTACTTTATTGACCAATTAAGTGCTGAGTAAAGCAGAAAAGCAGCAGATATTACATTACATTACATTACAGCCATTTAGCAGACGCTCTTATCCAGAGCGACCTTTCGCATTTTTACATAAGTATCCATTTACACAGCTGGATATATACTGAAGCAAATCAGATTAAGTACCTTGCACAATGGTACAACGGCAGTGTCCTACCTGAGAATCAAACCTGCAACCTTACGGTTACAAGCCCAGTTCCCTAACCATTATTTGTGATTAGTGTTAAGCTTAGGGATCCCTGATGTGAGGATGGCGGGTTCACGCGGCGGGTATAACAGAGACCAGCATGCCCCTGAGCGAGGTCACTTCCTCTGTCTCAGTTTCCTGTGAGTGCATCTCCATCTGTGTGAAGAAGTGGAAGATTCGGTCACACTTTATTTTAAGGTTCTGTAATAAAGAATTTGTAAATCATTAGTAAATGATCTATTAACCTTTTATAAAGTATTTTCTAAACATGACTTATAATAAGAACTCATATTTGTAAAGCATTAGTTAATAGTTCATACGTGTGAAATCATGTATATGACACATTCATAAACTCAACTGCACCAGCTAAACTAAAGTGGGCAATTTATTATGGATTCATATGAATTAAGTACAGATAAGTTAGTAATTAGTAACACATACTAACTCATATTTGAAAAAGCATTAGTTTGGTCATCACAGTCCAATAGAACAACGGAACACACCATCAACCAATCACACTCCAATGGAACACCAGAGCATTCCATAGACTAATCACACTACAACGGAACACCGCAAAAACATTCCATCAACCAATCACACTCCAATGGAATACCAGAGCATTCCATAGACTAATCACACTACAACGGAACACCGCAAAAACATTCCATCAACCAATCACACTCCAATGGAACACCAGAGCATTCCATAAACTAATCACACTACAACGGAACACCGCAAAAACATTCCATCAACCAATCACACTCCAATGGAACACCAGAGCATTCCATAGACTAATCACACTACAACGGAACACCGCAAAAACATTCCATCAACCAATCACACTAAATTGACTTAGCTAGCCTGCTTTAAGATTGAGTTCGGCAAATATTTTCATGCAGGCTACGACTAAATGGTTTGCAAACATTTTAAAAATTAAACATCTTTAAAAAGTCAAGTGAACACAGAATTTACAAAGCGATGAAAGAGAGCTTAGATACCCGCATACAGAACCGCTCAACTCCAAGCAGAAAGTTTATCATCTGTGAGCGCTTAGAATGACTCGGTACTAGCTTGGTACTAAACCAGTGATATCTCATGGGATGGGAGGTCCCATGGGATTTCACACATTATTGTGCTAGCCAGCATGCTAACTTTTGCAAATGTTTTTTTAAGTATCGAGCTTTCATCCAATCAGATTGAAAAGTTGGTTAAATCCCGGTTCCCAGGTTTGTTTTGTGTGATATTTCTTAAGCCTCTTTTTTCATAATGAGAAAACGCGTTTCCAATTTCCCCTCTCTCTTTATCTCCCCATTAACTGAAGATATTTCTTCTTTAAAATTATGTCTTGGAGAGAAATCTGAATAGATAAGTCATTTTCATTCCAAAAAAAAAAAACAGCAGAAATGAAGAAACGTGGGCAGTTATTTTCCCCCAAGTTATGATCCTGCTCTGGCTGCGGAGTTGCATGTAAAATCTAATTATTCATTTTCATATTTCTGGAGGATAAAAAATAAAAATAAAAAAAAACCTAAAAACGAAAAAGTTTTGAATGAACCCAAAAGAAAAATCATTTTGACTTTGTACTGGACTGCTAAACTTATTAGAATGAGATGTCGCAGACAGAAGCTTCAAAGAGCGCTTAATCCTCTCACTTCCTTATCAGCCCTGGGAGGGTAGAAGCCGAATGACCTCTGCGACCTTCAGAAGCTCCGCCTCCCTTCTGGAAGATTCCTTCAGCGGTGTCACGCGGCATCTCGTTCTCAACGCCACGGTTTAGCGAGTTTGGCTGAAGCGATAAGCGCTTCGTTTGCTCGGTTTAGCGAGTTTGGCTGAAGCGATAAGCGCTTTCGCTCATGTTAGCGGCAAAAGAAAAATGCGTTGATGAACCCATGGCAGTTAATTAGCCTTTTTTTATTACCTCAAGGGGCCCCCTGGTCTCAACTGAGAAAGAGAAGATATTTATTTCATCAGTTATATACAGTTTCTCTTCCTCGCTGTCTTTCTAGAGAGAACTCGCACTCGGAAAGACACACGCACACCACTCGCGCATGCACACACATGCGCCTCCTATTAAAATGAGCATTTTCTGTGGTGCTTTCACACGTGTCTCTCTGCCCCCTTTTCACCATTTCCCGCCACCGCTAAAGGTTACGACCGACTCTCTCGGAACACAAATAAAAAATTAAATAAAATGACAAATTACGCCGTAAAAGCAAGAGGTCTTCAGCGACCTCGATTGATCTTCACCTTGAGGATGTTAAACCCATGAAGGCGAAAACATAACTCACCAGGCAGAAACCTCCGCAGGGAAAACAGGGACAGAAATTTGTATAAGGAAGAATGAATGTAATGTAATATAATGACCTTTGACCTGGAGAGCAAGAGGGTTGCACAGGATTTTAAAATGGATAGCCATTACAGTACGCCTGAATGAGTAAGATCACACCAATCACAATGCACGGTTGAGAGCAAGTTGCTTGAGCGTGTTTAGAAGGAGCTTTAGAGAGCTTCTTGCATTCATGCCACATAACAACAAACTTTCTTTTCCTCCACCAAATACAAGCCGCTCACCTCATTTTTATGCAGTGTTATAGCAAAGGAATCAATGGGTCTCATTCACCAACCATTCTTCTTAAGACTTCCTTTAAAAACGTTTTTATGAACATTCTGGCGTTCGCCAATGTTTTCCTAATTGGGTTTTTTTCTTTGGCAGAACAGAATCTCAGAACGGATCAGTTAATCCCGTAATGTTTTAAAGAAAGTCTTAAGAACAAATTTGTTCGTAGAGTGATTGGTGAAATAGGCCCAATGACTTTGGATTGTGATCGCAAAGGGCACCTGCGTGTTACAAAAATAATTATTAATAAAATAGACGCAATCAAAAGGGTACTTTGGGTGTGGCTCGGTTCGAGCCACAGTTGGACCTTACCTCTGCATGCGCCCGTCCCACAGTATCATATCTTTCTTTGTTTCAAACATTGAACTGAATCTAAAAATCTGTGACTCAAACAACTCTAGGCACAAAAGTATGTGTCCAGCCATGCTACCTGACCAACCATGATCAATGAATGGTGTCAATATCTCCATGAAAAAAAGTTTTCATTGGTTGAACCTCTCACATCTGGTGACTGTATTGACTTGGGGGAAAGTAGTGAGCAAAGTAATCATTGTTGAGTTAAGGCACTGGATCAATCTGGAAGGTTTGATCAAATTGCTTCTAACCTTAAACAGTCTATAGGTGCTTTTGATTTAATCTGGCCCAGTGAATGCAGAACACTAATGTACCTGTTTACACCCATCAAGGTCTTGATTGGATCCCATGATTAGTTCATTAGTTGAATCGGGAGTCGTAGCGCTGGGCTTTAACAAAAACCTGCACCCACACTGCTCTTTTTTTCAAAAACATTTTAATGAAGTTAGAAAAAAGTTTTATGATCAGGCATTGTACTAGGCCTTTGAGGTCCTCCAGGGGGCTTGGCTTCTGTGATGTCAGAGATATTGCTTTCCCTTTATGACATCACAGTTTCATAATGCACTGTGCAAATGTTCAGCTGCCAAAAGAAATCTCTTATCACTGCTTCTTTGTTTGCTCATTTAGTCAATGTTTACTAAAAGGCCCGAAGGCGTGTGGGAGACTTGGGTTTGGCCTTTTGTCTTTTACTTAACTTTGCTATTTTCCACTTTATCTTATTTAATACAGTGTTTCAGAACAACCACTTCTAATCTTACATTCTGTGGAGGTGTAGAGAATCAAAGATAAATTACAAAGTTATTCCAATGCCCACGACCCTGAAGAGATATTCAGAGCACACACACACACACACACAGCTGGCTGCAAAGCTCTGCACATGTGTAAGAGAGAGAAACAGTGATGCGGAGAGTCTTAGTCAGTGGGGCCTGATACGATCTGTGAATATGAGGAATGGAACAAGTGATTAACAGACAGACCCTGCATCAGGAAGAGACGGGGGGGGGGGGGGGGGCAACCGGGGGAGACAGGGGCGGGGTGGAAAAGAGAGGGGGGGGGGCATCAGGTGGCTTGAGCTCAATCTCAAAGGCAAGCAAATGTTCCAGAACCCTGTCTTGTGTGGACGTTCCAGAACCCTGTCTTGTGCAGATGTTCCAGAACCCTGTCTTGTGCAGATGTTCCAGAACCCTGTCTTGTGCAGATGTTCCAGAACCCTGTCTTGTGCAGATGTTCCAGAACCCTGTCTTGTGTGGACATTCCAGAACCCTGTCTTGTGCAGATGTTCCAGAACACTGTCTTGTGTGGTACGCTTTCCTGAGAGAATCGGTGATGGTGTTCGTGTGTGAAGTAACCCAGGGTTCCAGTGCAGTATAATTATAAGAGAACTGGTCTTGTAACCTGAAGGTCGCTGGTTCAATTCCCAGAAATTCCCTTGAGCAAGGTTCAGTGTATATCCGGCTGTTTAAATAACGGTGTAAAAGTTGTGTACGTCACTCTGGATAAGACTAATGTATCAATACTAATGTAATGTACTGTTAGAGTGGTAGCTATACTTTGAGCTGAAAAGGACCCTTTGAAGAGACTTCTGCTGAAACGCACAACGGCAGGAAGTAGCGCTCAGCCTTTCTTTGTGCCTTTCCGTTGCTATGGTGATTAGGCAAAAGAAAGAAGGAGAAATAACCAAAAGGTGTTTCTAAGTCTCCTTCGTAATTGTTCTCTGACCAAAAATAGGACCAGAAGAAATCGCCCACCTTTTTTCAGACAGTTTACTGGCAGACAAGTAGAGGCGAACAGCAGGCTTTTAATCGTGGCATACACGGCGTCCGGCTTGATTTATTGCGAGTGAAAGAGAGGACGAGTGAGTTTCAGAGAATGTTGAGAGAAGAAAATGGAGGAAGTATCAGAAAGATGATCGGCTCTACAGTGCCGTGCTTCTCTATACTGTGTGACTGCAGGGTTCTGTGTGAGCGTGTGTGTGTGTGTGTGAGTGTGTGTGTGTGTGTGTGTGTGTGTGTGTGAGTGTGTGTGTGAGTGTGTGTGTCTGTGCTGACAGCCTTTTATCTGGGAGTATAGCAGTCATCAGAAATCTAGCCTACCCTCCGCCTGACCTCAAGCTTGCACAAACACACACACATACACTCATACGCTTGCACAAACACACACACTCATACACTTGCACAAACACACACACTCATACACTTGCACAAACACACACACACGCACACTCATACACTTACACAAACACACACACACTCACTCATACACTTGCACAAACACACTCATACATTTGCACAAACACACACACACACACTCATACACTTGCACAAACACACACACACTCATACACGTGCACAAACACACACACACTCATACATTTGCACAAACACAAACACTCATACGCTTGCACAAACACACACACACTCATACACTTGCACACACACACACACTCATACACTTGCACAAACACACACACACACACTCTCTCTCACACACTCTCGCACACACACACACTCTCTGTCGCACACACACACACACTCTCTCTCGCACACACACACACACACACACACACTCGCACAGCACGCTCTTAATTTGGTAAGGTTTTTGCTGAACTTCACCTGCCAGTCTTTCAGAAACCTGGTCTGGCAGCGTTATGACAGCACTAATAAAGCAGAGAGGCATCTGGGATCTCCTGATGCATTCTGGGTAAGAGAGAACAGAGGACACTGCAGTTTCATCTCTGAAAGTCACACTCTTCTGCCCCCACACCATCTGCCCCCACACCATCTGCCCCCACACTCCTCTGCCCCCACACCATCTGCACCACTGTGAGAGTGAGCAGTGCGGCATTGACCCCCCCCCCCCCCAAAGAAAAGCACATTTCAACACATTTGAATTCACCCGGAAAGACGTCGCATGCTGACACCGCATTACAAAATTCAATTTCGAGCCGCGTCGTAAAATCGAACGTAACTTAATTTAAAACTCTACATGAGAAAAGGTCACCTGTTCTAGAAGCTTCACATCTTGTAAACCATACGTACACAACCTGATGCTTACACATACAGAACGCTCCCATACGTACACAACCTGATGCTTACACATACAGAACGCTCCCATACGTACACAACCTGATGCTTACACATACAGAACGCTCCCATACGTACACAACCTGATGCTTACACATACAGAACGCTCCCATACGTACACAACCTGATGCTTACACATACAGAACGCTCCCATACGTACACAACCTGATGCTTACACATACAGAACGCTCCCATACGTACACAACCTGATGCTTACACATACAGAACGCTCCCATACGTACACAACCTGATGCTTACACATACAGAACGCTCCCATACGTACACAACCTGATGCTTACACATACAGAACGCTCCCATACGTACACAACCTGATGCTTACACATACAGAACGCTCCCATACGTACACAACCTGATGCTTACACATACAGAACGCTCCCATACGTACACAACCTGATGCTTACAGATACAGAACGCTCCCATACGTACACAACCTGATGCTTACAGATACAGAACGCTCCCATACGTACACAACCTGATGCTTACACATACAGAACGCTCCCATACGTACACAACCTGATGCTTACACATACAGAACGCTCCCATACGTACACAACCTGATGCTTACACATACAGAACGCTCCCATACGTACACAACCTGATGCTTACTCATACAGAACGCTCCCATACGTACACAACCTGATGCTTACACATACAGAACGCTCCCATACGTACACAACCTGATGCTTACACATACAGAACGCTCCCATACGTACACAACCTGATGCTTACACATACAGAACGCTCTCATACGTACACAACCTGATGCTTACACATACAGAACGCTCCCATACGTACACAACCTGATGCTTACACATACAGAATGCTCCCATACGTACACAACCTGATGCTTACACATACAGAACGCTCCGGCAATGTGTGGACAACGTGGAGAAAATGCAGAGAGAGCAATGTTAGTAATGTGTAGACGGTGTGTAGACGGCGTGTAGATGACTCATAGACAGTACGTAGGCAATGTGTAGACAGTGTGTAGATCATTCCTAGACAGCGTGTATATGACTCATAGATAGTACGTAGGCAATGTGTAGACAGTGTGTAGATGACTCATAGTCAGTGTGTAGATGACTCATGGATAGTACGTAGGCAATGTGTAGACAGTGTGTAGATGACTCATAGTCAGTGTGTAGATGACTCATAGACAGTACGTAGGCAATGTGTAGACAGTGTGTAGATAATTCCTAGACAGCGTGTAGATGACTCATAGATAGTACGTAGGCAATGTGTAGACAGTGTGTAGATAATTCCTAGACAGTGAGTATGTGATTATAGACAGTGCGCATAGACGGTGTGTAAATGATCTGTAGACAGTGCGTACACAGTGTGTAAATGATGTGCAGTGTGTAGACAGTGTGTAAATGATGAGTAGCCAGTGCATGGTAAGGTGTGCAGAAGAAGCATAAACACTGCTTCTCCCTGCACTGCGGTTCCTGCATGATCGGCCTCGCTCTCTCGGACGGCGCCCCAAACTGATGTGCCAGATAGAGAGAGGATATTGCAGGCGGGGTGTAATCTATGGAGCCTGTCAACCAGGAAGTACGTCATTTAATCTTTCAAAGGGCGGAGGGGCCAGTGAGCAGATAACAACACAGGTCTTTATCACTCTGCGTTCTACAGAGAGGAGGGGCCTGGAGTCCAACACAGCACACAGTCTCCCTCTCTGAGATACAGGAAGGGTCTGAAATCCAACACCGCCCACAATCTCTTTTTCTGAGATACAGGAAGGGTCTGAAATCCAACACCGCCCACAATCTCTTTTTCTGAGATACAGGAATGGTCTGAAATCCAACACCGCTCACAATCTCCCTCTTAGAAATACAGGAAAGGTCTGTAATCCAACCACAGTTCACAATCTCTCTCTCAGAGATACAGAAAGGGTCTGTAATCCAACACCGCTCACAATCTCTCTCTCTCTGAGATAAAGGAAGGGTCTGGAGTCCAACACCGCCCACAATCTGTCTCTCAGAGATACAGGAAGGGTCTGGAGTACAACACCACCCACAATCTCTCTTTCAGAGATACAGGAAGGGTCTGGAGTCCAACACCACCCACAATCTCTCTTTCAGAGATACAGAAAGGGTCTGGAGTCCAACACCGCTCACAATCTCTGAGAGATACAGGAAGAGTCTGGAGTCCAAAACCGCTCACAATCTCTTTCTTAGAGATACAGAAAGGGTCTGTAATCCAACCACAGTTCACAATCTCTCTCTCTGAGATACAGGAAGGGTCTGTAATCCAACCACAGTTCACAATCTCTCTCAGAGATACAGGAAGGGTCTGGAGTCCAACACCGCCCACAATCTCTCTCTCTGAGATACAGGAAGGGTTTGGAGTCCAACACCGCCCACAATCTCTCTCAGAGATACAGGAAGAGTCTGGAGTCCAACACCGCTCACAATCTCTCTCTCAGAGATACAGGAAGGGTCTGGAGTCCAACACCGCTCACAATCTCTCTCTCAGAGATACAGGAAGAGTCTGGAGTCCAACACCACCCACAATCTCTCTTTCAGAGATACAGGAAGGGTCTGGAGTCCAACACCGCCCACAATCTCTCTCTCAGAGATACAGGAAGGGTCTGTAATCCAACACCGCTCACAATCTCTCTCTCTGAGATACAGAAAGGGTCTGTAATCCAACCACAGTTCACAATCTCTCTGTCAGAGATACAGGAAGGGTCTGGAGTCCAACACCGCTACTGGAAGGGTCTGGTACAGAAAAACATTTCCCAGGTGCCCGAGTATAACACAAGAACATGGACATGGCCTATCGATGGACAAACAGACAGACAGACAGATAGACAGATATTACTGAAAAACAGGTAGATATACAGGTAAGAGACATTATTAAGACAGACAGACAGACAGAGGTTATGACAGACCGGTGGATGTCTCTATGTCAGAAGTGCCCAACGAAGGCCGATCCATTTCAGGATTCCATCCCAACTTCTGCTCTTAATTACCCAAATTGTGCAGTGATGTATTTGATCTGGCATTTTTCATAAAGTGGTGAGCTACTGCTATAGAGTGCACATGTATCCTTGGATAATGTATTTTACTGCAGGGAGGTGAACCAGGACTGGAGTATACAGCCGTTTAGAAAATGAAGCCAGAATGTAATTGGTTTGAACAAAAACCAACATATAAACCAGCTGTCTATGGCTGGACTGGTGCACCCCGCACATTAGCCAATCAATGATTAAGTGGGAAAACACACTGAAAACCAGGCATGCCATTCCACCGCTCTGAACAGACCACTCTGAACAGTCTGCTACATAGATACTCAAATCCAAATCCGGCCCTGGTTTTCTTTTCTCCCAAGTAATTAAGTGAATAATTAGTGGTACTGATTGGCCAGACTGTCTTCACACCTGACTACCAGGTAAAGGGAGGGTGGAAAACCAGTAGTTCTCATACCTCGAGGACCATGATTTGAGTAACAGGGGTCTACTATGGTTTACGACACATCTCAGGCATTTTTTTAGGGGTACCCCTAAGGAAACAAGTGTTTTTTTTCCAGAAAATACATGTTGAGTCCAAAAGAAATGTGACTAAGACCTTGAAGCAAGGTAAACATCAGAAACCATTTCAAGAGTCTCCCAAATGCATTGATTTAAACAGAACCGACTGTACTTTACACAAGCTGGAGTTTTAAATAGATGTCAGGAGGCAACAGTAAATAATTGGAGAGGAACCCACAGGGAGGCAACAGTAAATAATTGGAGAGGAACCCACAGGGAGGCAACAGTAAATAATTGGAGAGGAACCCACAGGGAGAGTGCTTATTGGGACAAACCAAGTACAGGTCACACAAATGGCATACACAGGGCTATTTAAATACACTACTGTTCAGGCGAACCAAGCATTTTCCCCTCAGTTTTATATGGTGATAAGATCCTCAGGGGTTTTTTAGAGGCGCAGATGTTCTGTGCTTTCCGTTTTATTCTATCTCCGCCAAGGTCGCCGTTGAAGAGCTTGACTGCTCGTGAGTGGGGTCTGCGTGATTAATACATTGAAAACGCTCGATACAGAAACTACCTGCTTTCAATCAACGCATTCTCTCAACTATTAAGCGCAAGCGTGCCTTATTTTCTTCACAAAAACAGACCGGAGACTTCAGGAGTCACTGACATTGTAATGAGAAAAGAAATTCAATTTGCACCTTAAAAAAAATGATTTACTTCAAAGCCAAAGGTAAGGGCAAATGTTAATTGAATGCAAGTCTTTTCTCAGTGATGAAAAAAACAAATCAAATATCCACCTAAAAGTTTGCGAAAGATTCTCCTGAATTTCCTGAAAAAAGGACAGTCATGGGGCTTTATAGATGGAATGGGCCATATAGAGGGGAGTGGTCTACATTAGGGGAGGGGCTTATACATGGGAGGGGCTAGTCAGAGGGGACTGGCCTTACTGTGAGGAGGGGCTTTATAGATGGAATGGGCCATATAGAGGGGAGTGGTCTACATTAGGGGAGGGGCTTATACATGGGAGGGGCTAGTCAGAGGGGATTGGCCTTACTGTGAGGAGGGGCTTTATAGATGGAATGGGCTATATAGAGGGGAGTGGTCTACATGAGGGGAGGGGCTTATGCATGGGAGGGGCTAGTCAGAAGGGAGTGGCCTTACTGTGGGGAGGGGCTTTATAGCTGGAAAACCCCATAACCTTGAAACCGCTTTATATGCTCATTACCTAACAGGAGAGGATATTTATTTTACCTCAGGATGCAGCAGCACTTCCATTCATTTCTCTGAAGTAGATGCAGGACTATCCTAAATCAGTAAGCTGCTGAAGGAGCTGTCGATAAGGGAGATGGTAAAGTATAGTGATGAGGGCGATGAGGGAAGGGGGTAGAATGGATCATTGGCTAGAGGTTAGACTGTGTGGCTTCCTCTGTCCATTTCCCAGGGCCCGTGCGCTTCGTCTGAAAGCACATTAGCCATCTGCACCGCGGCCAGATAAAGAGCGCTATCTTAACTGCTCCTGCGGCGTTTTCTGGGAAACAGGAGTATGCGGGGGACATCCAGGAACATGCCGTTTGTCTCAAATCCTCCGGACGAAGGGAAAGACTGATTAGTGGCCACAGCGCGTTTGCATTGCCTCCTCTGTCCACTGGATTGCATCACTCCAGAAGCAGTGAGGAGATTTGTGTTACCCCCCCAGGGGCTGTAATTAAACCATTAATAAAAGTATATCCTCCCTGCCCAGCCCTGCCCTGCCCTGGAGTCCTTCGGAATTCAGAAGAAACTAAATTTTTAAAAATCAATGAAATGAAAGAAGTAAACACATCAGTGCAGGACTAAACACACTGCAGACTTCACCGCATCGAGGGGAGGATGAACGGGGCCATGTACCGTGAAATCTTGGGTGAGAACCTCCTTCCCTCAGCCAGGACACTGAAAATGGGTCGTGGATGGGTGTTCCAGCACGACAATGACCCAAAACATACGGCTAAGGCAACAAAGGAGTGGCTCAAGAAGAAGCACATTAAGGTCATGGAGTGGCCTAGTCAGTCTCCGGACCTTAATCCCATAGAAAATCTGTGGAGGGAGCTGAAGCTTCGAGTTGCCAAGCGACAACCTCCAAACTTTAAGGATTTGGAGAGGATCTGCAAAGAGGAGTGGGCCAAAATCCCTCCTGGGATCTGCGCAAACGTGGTGACCAACTACAAGAAACGTCTGACCGTTGCCAACAAGGGTTTCTCCACCAAGTACTGAGTCATGTTTTGCTAGGGGGTGAAATACTTATTTTACTCAATAAAACACAAATAATTTTTTTAAATTCATATGTGATTTTCATGGATTTTTTTTGATATTCTGTCTCTCACTGTTAAAATGAACCTACCATTAAAATTATAGACCGTTCATTTCTTTGTAAGGGGGTAAACTCACAAAATCAGCAGGGGGTGAAATACTTATTTTCCCCACTGTATGTATAACACTGGTATAAACACCTTATACAGTATAAACAGATCTAAATAGTCTGTTACATTGTGTATATAACACTGATATAAACACTTTATATAAACAGATATAAATGGTCTGTCTATAGACATTTTACCATTTGTGTCCAGCCCACACCGGACTGATGAACTCTAGAGAGTTTTGCCTTAGAATACCAGGGGAAGATTCGGGTGAGGGAAAGAGAACAGTAGTTTATTTAGCCCCTGTGGGCCTCTGTTATTCTGCACCACTGTGATCTGTGATGAGATGCTATCAGTTAGCCTGCCAGCTGAAAGCTTAAAGGAGAAGGCCAAACAAGGAGGCCTGCTGCCATTACAGGCACCATGGCCATCATTCACCCACAGATCAATTAACACCCCCCCCCCCCCCCCCACACACACACAGCCCTCCAGGCAAGCCTGACAGAGCAGCCCCTCCCTCTGGAACAAAGGAGTCTGTGCCTCTTCACTCGTCCCCCCCCCCCCCTCCTTCCATCCCTCCCTCTACTGAATACAGTCATACGGCCTGTCAGGAGAGCTGCCCTCAGCCGCAATACCTCCCCCTGCCACCAGAGGGTGGTAGTCTCCCCAATGTCTCTACATAAAAAAGGCAAAAAAGAAAATCATATCATCAACAGGCGTATTTGTTTTGCAAACATCATACAGTGTCTTTATGGCTAGGCGTTTTGGTTTGGGGAATTCTCTCTGAAGTTGGAATTCTGATTTGGGGAAAATGTGGAGGTGTATTATTTAATGGGATTCTGAACGACATTGACACATGGGCTTTGAGATAGGCTGCGGCCCTTAAGTTATAAATACTAAACCACTAACAGAAATGTCTATTACAGCATAAAACTGGCTTTGCCACCAATTTGGGCTTTTTTCCCCCTTTTCTTTAATGGCTGACAGCCTGTCAAGGTGCTAAAACATTCTGTCATTTTTCACTTGACATCTTTAAGATACATTTATTAAAAAGTTTGCGCTGCAAAGTGCTTACAGGCACAAACGGAAACACCGCCTTCAGACAAATGCGCTTTGCAAAGCTGTTTCAGGAGAAAACTACCGGCTGACTTTTGAACAACAACAAAAAACTAAACCATAACCAATGGATTCATTAAATCTAAGTATCTCACCAAGAGCCATTAGCAAACTGTCTCACTGGCTTGAAAAAGGCTTCATCCAGCCTACTTGGTCCTTCATGGATCACATTTCTGCGGTGTGCTGCAATTAATTTCTCCCCTGAAATGTATAGCACTTGACAGTTCTATATATCGGTATTATAAACTTTTATTGGTTCTCTGTTGTAGTTTCTTCTAGGTTCCACAGTTTTCCAGGAACGTTTCTCCACCACCTTTTTTCCCGGAGTCAGGGAGAAATATTTCCAATCTGTTCCCTATTGGCTTCCCGCTGGGTTTTGCCCCAGAAAGAATACTTTGTTCCGATTTTAAGGACGATTTAACTGCAAAAATGCTCTAAAATAAATACATTTAAGTGTATTTATAGGGGCATTACAAGCTGTAAATATGTACTTGCCACATACATTATATAATATTCCTATTCAGGATTTCTCACTCTTTTGATAGACACTTTTTAACTTAGCAACAAGTCATCAAGTCATTGCATGGTCCTTGGCTATGCTCCAACCGATAGAAGCTTCTCCAATACAGATCAGGTACAGGAGCACAATTTGCTTTCTATCTGCCCGATTCAGAATCAGAATCAGAATCAGAATTCCTTTATTGTCATTGCACTGGGTACAACGAAATTGAGCAGCAATCCTAAACGGTGCATCCACACATACAAACAGCAATTAAAAATAGTTAAAACTAAAATAATTAGAAAAATGCTAAATTAAAAAGAAATATATATGTGGCCTATAAACAATAAGATATAAAGACAGTTAACTGAAATGAAATATTGCACTTCGGGATATTGCACATCTCTGAATTGCGGTGGCCCTATATACAAGTAGTTAGGAATATATACACATATACATAAAAAGTGCAGGTGGATGTAACATGTAACATCTGTGCAGTGTTATATAAATAAATTGAAATTAAACATACAAGTTTTATTTTTATTTCTTAAATGGTCGTAGGGCTTTTTCAGCTATATTGGATAACACAGTGTAGAGAGACAGGGGAGCGAGAGAGAGAGAGAGAGAGAGGGGGATAGGCATGCTGCAGGTCACATGGTCGGATTTGAGCCGCGGACGTTGTGGCTCGCGATGAGCATGTGGATAGTGCTCTACAGGCTACGCCACTGAGCCGCCTTAACGTTTTATTTTGCCATCTCACATTTCATTGACTTGATTTTCCGGATTTGTTGGGGATTGCTTATTAGTTTCACGTTATCCAGAACTGTGCTAAAAATGACCGGAGCTTTATCACCCCCGTGTGTTTAAGAGCACATTCACATAAACGCTGACAAACCATTTAACCTTGCGCACAAAGAGCGCCGCGAATCACCGTCTGAGCCCTTGACCCCAGAAACAGAAGAGAACAGAGACGATCGCACCTTGAATTTCTCCCCGTCTGGAGAACAATATCGTGCCCAAACGCTTTTATATCAATTTCTGCTTGGAAACCACTTTCCAAGAAGTGAAAGAGAGAGGAAGAAAGGGCCACTCTCAGCACAAAGGGAATTAGAGGAACACGGGAGGCGCACTTTCTCTCCATCTTTAAATCACATTTAGCACATTAAAGACAATACATCATGACACGCTCGTTCACTTCATAAAGCACCCCAATACCATGCCTGGGCATGGCTGCTGTCCATCAACACCTCCTTTCTGTTATTCCCCCCATCCGTTTACATCTCTCCTCAACTTCTCATCCACCCCTCCAGCTGGGGCCATCAGTCTGAATTGTGAAGTCGGTGCATCAAGCGTCTCGGATAAAATTCCATCTCTGGGAGGCTCCGACAGTGACTGAGGCTCCTAGCTTAACCAGCGTGGCATATTCCCATATTCCCACACGCACGCACGCACACGCATGCACACACACGCACACATACATACACATACACACACAAACACGCCTGCATATTAGAGTGCGGATCGGGCCGCATATTTCTGTCCGAACCCGACCGAGCCCGAGATAGTAGTAACCGAGCCCGACCCGAACCCGACAGGAATTCTGCTTTTTATGTCCGAACCCGACCCGAGCCCGACGCAGTTAATGTAAGGCACTGAAGCGCTGACATTGTGTTTCCCTGTCACGCAGTTGTTGTTACCATGGTTACAGCTTCTCTGTTTAGTGGACACTGGGCACCTAAATGACCGTCAAAAGGCATTGTTTTATTGGTAGATAACAGACACACACACACAATATTCGGTATCATTTTTATTTATTTCACACTATATTTTCACCAAAAACAACTTGAAGCACCATGTGAAGTAAGCTAACCCATCCTAATTAGTACAGTAATACCTTGACATACAAGTTTAATTCGTTCCGTGACCGAGCTCGTAACTCGGTTTACTCGTATATCAAATCAATTTTCCCCATTGAAATTAATTTAAATACCATTAATCCGTTCCAGCCCCCCAAAAAACACCCCAATTTATTTGTTACGTAGTTATAAAAATGAGAAATGTATTTATAAATAATAAATAATTAATACAAAACATAATACAAAGATAATAAAATAGAATATAAAGAAATAAACTGGTTCTAAACTTAATTGCTACATTATTATTCTTCACTTACACTTAATCTTCATCAGTGACGTTTGCATCTTTTTCATTGATTTTTGGCTTTTTCGTCACGCTTTTCTGACTCTGATCTGCAGGGCGTTTCGATAAAAACCTATCCATGGTGGTTTGTTTCTTCCTTCCCTTCAGAATTTTTCGGAAATGCGAATGCAATTTCCGAAATTGCATTCGCAATGCTCCGCTTGCTCGGCTCGTAACTCGGGTCTAGGTTCGTAAGGCGAAGCAAGAAATTGTCCGAGCAACGGCTCGTAACTCGGAATACTCGTAAGTTAGTGCACTGACTGCACTCGTATGTCAAGGTTTTACTGTAGTTCAAAAGTAAAATGTTCGCTAGTTGTTCGGCCGCCGTGACCGAGCCCGACCCGAGCCCGAACATCATTTTAAAAGTTTAGTCCGAACCCGGCCCGACCCGTCGGTACCCGTCGGGTCCCGTCGGGTTCGGGTCGGGTATCCACCCTCTACTGCATATACACACATACACACATACACACGCATAAACACGCCTGCACACACATAAACACACACATACACAAACACGGCCGTATACACACGTGCACACACACACACACAGTCCTTGCAGCCAAAGCCGTGTGTGTTTGTGCATAGGTGTGTGTGTGTTTATGTTCGTCTCCATGACAGCAATGTGCAGTACACAGGCAGCAAGTCTGCTAATCTCTGGTGAAAGCACACACACACACACTCTCTCTCTCTCTCTCTCACACACACAAACACACACACATTTCAGTGTGCTGTGTCTGCATAGGATCTTCCATCAGCCTGTCTGTTATACAGACTTCAGAAAAAATGACAACTTCATCTTTCTTCTCTCATCCCTCGTCTCTCTCTTGCTCCCTCTCTCGTTCTCTCTATATGCAGTATACACACACACACACACACACACACACACACACACACACACACACACACACACACATCTCCAGATATATGAAATTTATCTGCACACATTATTTGTGCAACCCAGCAGTGTGGAGCAGTGGTCAGAGCAGCATTGTGGAGCAGTGGTCAGAGCAGCATTGTGGAGCAGTGGTTAGAGCAGCAGTGTGGAGCAGTGATCAGAACAGCAGTGTGGAGCAGTGGTCAGAGCAGCAGTGTGGAGCAGTGATCAGAACAGCAGTGTGGAGCAGTGATCAGAACAGCAGTGTGGAGCAGTGGTCAGAGCAGCAGTGTGGAGCAGTGGTCAGAGCAGCAGTGTGGAGCAGTGGTCAGAGCAGCAGTGTGGAGCAGAAGAGAGCATATTGAGAGTTGTTTTGCGAGAGAGGAGTTATCCAACAGTAAATGAAAGTAAAGAAGTAACGATCCCCAGCCCTTAGGGAGAGACACGCAGGCATGCACGCACACACACACACACACACACGCACACAAGCAAATGCACACACAAACATCAAGTCCAGTTTGGTAAATAAAAATAAATTGTTCAGAAAACGAGTTTGATCGTCGTCCTCCTGATGAGGGGGAGATTTGCGGGGGGGGGGGGGGGTATAAAGGTAACAGTTCATTAATTTCATCTCTCTCTCTCTCTATCTGTCCGTTCTTCGTGGGGACTCAGACAGTTTGACGGCTCCTGTAAACGTGACGATCAAGGCTCTGAAGGCGAACTCCGCCGTGGTGAGCTGGGACATTCCTGAGGGAGACCCCATCATCGGATTCGCCATCACCCAGCAGGTAAAGAAAGATCGCCGTGGCGACCAAACCTCACACACACACACTCACAGGCTCACACACACACTCACACACGCGCTCACACATGCTCACATCCAGACACGCTCATACACACTTGCATGCTCACTAACACACACACACATTCTCATGCTCACACACACACGCGTGCTCACACACACTCATGCACGCTCACACACACATGCTCACACTCACACACACAAGCACACACACACGCACAGGCTCACACAGTGTGTGTGTTTATGTGTCGCTGTATGTGTGTCTGAGAGTGTGTGGGTATGTCTATGTGTGCATGTGTGTGTATGTGTGTATGTGTGTGTGTGTGTGAGAGTGAGGAGTGAGTGTGTGTGTGTGTTTATGTTTTGCTGTGTGTGTGTTTGTCAGAGTGTGTGGGTATGTCTATGTGTGCATGTGTGTGTATGTGTGTATGTGTGTGTGTGTGTGAGGAGTGAGTGTGTGTGTGTGTTTATGTTTTGCTGTGTGTGTGTTTGTCAGAGTGTGTGGGTATGTCTATGTGTGCATGTGTGTGTATGTGTGACTGTTAGTGTATGTGTGTGTGAGTGAGGAGTGAGTGTGCACGTGTGTGTGTGTGTGTGTGTGTGTGTGTGTGTGTGTGTGTGTGTGTGTGTGTGAGTGAGGAGTGAGTGTGCACGTGTGTGTGTGTGTGTGTGTGTGTGTGTGTGTGTGTGTGTGAGTGAGGAGTGAGTGTGCACGTGTGTGTGTGTGTGTGTGTGTGTGTGTGTGTGTGTGTGTGTGTGTGTGTGTGTGTGTGTGTGTGTGAGTGAGGAGTGAGTGTGCACGTGTGTGTGTGTGTGTGTGTGTGTGTGTGTGTGTGTGTGTGTGTGAGTGAGGAGTGAGTGTGCACGTGTGTGTGTGTGTGTGTGTGTGTGTGTGTGTGTGTGTGTGTGTGTGTGTGTGTGTGTGTGTGTGTGCGTGTGTGTGGCACTCAGCACTCAGCCATTAATCTAAAGAAAAGTCATCTCTGGGCTTGGAGACTGCGTATAATTAGCAATGTGGTACAGAGGAGAGTCTCAAATATTGGAAATAACTCTTTCCCTATGCATAACATTGGGATTTAGGAAAAAGTTGGAATTAAAGGGGAATGCCGGGTTATTTCTGAAACTTCTATATTGATTTTATATGTGTAATGTGAGTGTTGAAGCTTACCGCACTAGAACTGCGCCTCCCGGTTCCCTTGTTTCCAGCTTGTTTCCTGACTCGCTGATCTACATCAGTAGTGGTTCATTCCAGCTGCAGGTCTGTATACTGGAAGGTTTGAAATTGATCAGATTCACTGATAGATAAAAGTCTGATGAGACTAAAGGGATGCCATCCTCATTATCTTCAGGTTCTTCCGAGTTCGGCGATGTATAATTTAGCTACGAAAACATTGTACATAATATTTCAGTTTTGTTTTCTGGCCGTAGTGTGTCACAGGACAGGAGGGGTCAGGCCATGTGTGGCACAGGACAGGAGGGGTGAGGCCGGGTGTGGCACAGGACAGGAGGGGTCAGGCCGGGTGTGGCACAGGACAGGAGGGGTCAGGCCGGGTGTGGCACAGGACAGGAGGGGTCAGGCCGGGTGTGGCACAGGACAGGAGGGGTCAGGCCGGGTATGGCACAGGACAGGAGGGGTCAGGCCGGGTGTGGCACAGGACAGGAGGGGTCAGGCCGGGTGTGGCACAGGACAGGAGGGGTGAGGCCGGGTGTGGCACAGGACAGGAGGGGTCAGGCCGGGTGTGGCACAGGACAGGAGGGGTGAGGCCGGGTGTGGCACAGGACAGGAGGGGTCAGGCCGGGTGTGGCACAGGACAGGAGGGGTGAGGCCGGGTGTGTTTCACAGTCTAGACGGTAAAAGGTAAAAATGGGCCCCTGCAGTCCGCTCAGCAGTCAGTCTCTGACACATTATATTAAAAAGCAAAGCAGACCAGCGGGGCCTTTTCCCAAAAGCCTCGTAATGTAAAGGGCTTCATAACACTGTCATAACTCCATCCTCGTTGCAGACTAGACTCGCCTCCCAAACTCCCACATAAGCAACGCGATTCGTTATTCTCCCCGTAATTCTCTCAGGCGACCGAGATCCCGTGAATTA